>WWET01003825.1:146547-157383 GCA_011038615.1 Limnodynastes dumerilii | reverse complement strand
AGAGTAAAGCAAATTCATACAATATCGCATTACATGCGTTTCGTAATTGCGAAATTTCGCAAATCAGAGGATTATAAATACAATTTTTCGAAATGTAAAATGTATAATTACCAAACCATTCTAAATGTGTTATTTTCTAAATTCGAATTTTATAAATACAGTGACATTCGAAATAGAGATTATCGAATTACAAACTTTATAAATTCAGCATGTTATAATCAGAAAAAGTTATGTATTCGCATATTTCGACTTTCATATTCTTCTGCAAAAAAAACGCATTCGCAATAGAAATTTCGAAATTTGCATTTTCGAAATTCGGATTTTCTTTGTGGGGAGCCACACCCATTCAGAGATGTGGAAGGACATACCAAATCTGTCACCACATGTAAAATATTCCAACCCATATGCTATGCTCTAAACCCATGAGCATCACACCACAAGTGAAAATAGAATAAAAATCAGACACAAAAACAGCAGTGGGAAAATGAACAGTTTTTATTTTAACCAACTTAAAATTCTTTCTCAAACATGAGCACATAGAAATACTGGAACAGTGTTTGAAGGCAATATTTTGTTAATACTATGTTAGATTTTTATATAATGGAAAAAGGCAGAAACTGTAAACAAAAGGGTAATTCTCTGAAGTGGCTAGGAGGAAGTTGTTGAGTTAATGTGTGATGTCCCAGTCACCCATCACCAATGCAATACACTAGTGTAAAAAAGATTCAAAGTAAGCGAAAGAAACAATGCACTCCACGGACAAAAAATTATTGACGTAAAACCCATTATAAATGCAAATCTACAGGAAACGGAAAGAATCCGTATGAAGAGGGAGCAATTTAAAAGCCAACACTTTGTTCACCTTTGTCATGAGAACACCATGTCAAAACCCTTTAACAATATTGAGCACCGCCTCAAAGTGTTAGTAAATGACACTAACACGGGAGTAGTGAGGATGGAGCCGGTGAAGCTTGTGCTCTGGGCGCTGGTAAACCAAAGGGGGTGATGCAGAACACAGTCAAGTGCCACCTCCAAATCCCTAATATACTAATATTACATGTAGAATAATATTAGGTCTGGATTGGCACACTATATAATGTGCATGTAGGGAATATTGTGAGTCTTCAAATGACACATTTTATAATATATGTGGGGTATTTTATGGATCTGGGAATAGCACACTGTATACTGTATAGTGCGCCATTCCCAAATCCCTAAAAAAACTCATATTGGGGTAGATCCAGAACTACGTGTGCCGTACGTTTATTCGCGGAGCGTATTTTCGTGCACGTAAGTTCGCTACACTCCCCTCGGCACACCCCTTGCACGGACGTATTTTGTCAAGATACGCTTCCCAAACCCTACCTTAACTTTTTCTCACGTAACAGCGTACGTCCGCTAACGGACGTATAGACTACGTGAACGTACGCCGCTTAGCACGCCCATACTGTACACTTTACATACAAACCTCCACCTACTTCACGTAAATCGAACGTATTGTTGTCTCACGTAACATTGGCACGCCCACACGTAAGTATTTACGTGACACATACGTGAATGTCCCATACGTTCACAATAACGCTACGTGAATGTGCGTATTTTCTATGTTGCGCATGCGCAGTGCGTTCAAAACTGCGATTTTACGTCTCCGCCACGCGTAAAATCGCTTCGAAGCGTAGTTCTGGATCAGGCCCATTATAGTATGTGTTATTCCCAGACCAATAATATACCCCATATGTGCTTCATATATTGTGCCATGTCCATAGATGTGTAATGTAAGGGAGACAGGAAGGGGGATGTGTAATGGATTGTTGGTAGAGAGAGAGAGATGTGTAATGTAAAGGGGACAGGGAGTAAGATGTGTAAATGTAAGAGGGTCAAGGGGGGGCTATGTGTTTGGAGGGGTTGCAGCAGGGCTGGTGGAACCCAGTAAGCGGGGTAAGTGTGGCGGGAGGGCGCGAAGGCAGAGAGGCGCTTCCCTCCACCACGTTCTCCCGCTGGTCCCATCGGCAGAAAGAAAAAAAAAAGAATAAAGTATTGTAACTTACTTATATTGCGGCACCGGCGCTGGGACCCAATCCTCCAGCATTCTCCTTCTTCTGTCCAGACCCCTCCCTGCTCCCTTCTCACTCACTAAACATCAGGCGTGACATCATCACGCCCGACATTTTAGTGATTAAGTTTAGTGAGGAGCGATCAGAGAGGAGCCAGAACAGAAGAAAGGAGCAGGACAAAGCGAAGGTAGAAGAAGAGGCAGAACAAAAGAGGAGAAAGAAGGAGAGTAACTGCACAATAACAAGCATGGTGAACTTTAACAAAGGGGGCACAGCATAGTGAAGGTTAACAAAGGAGGCACGGGCACAGCATGGTGATGTTTAACAAAGGGGGCACAGCATGGTGATGTTTAAAAAAAGGGGGCACAGCATGGTGATGTTTAAAAAAGGGGGCACAGCATTGTGATGTTTATGAAAGGGGGAACAGCATGGTGATGTTTATGAAAGGGGGCACAGCATGGTGATGTTTAAAAAAAAAGGGGGCACAGCATGGTGATGTTTATGAAAGGGGGAACAGCATGGTGATGTTTAAAAAAAGGGGGCACTGCATGGTGATGTTTAAAAAAAGGGGCACAGCATGGTGATGTTTAAAAAAAGGAGGCACAGCATGGTGATGTTAAACAAAAGGGGAACGGGCACAGCATGGTGATGTTTAACAAAAGAGGGCACAAGCAGGGTGATATTTAACAAAGGGGCAGAGCCATGGTCATGTTTATCAAAGGGGGCACAAGCATAGTGATTACTCTCTTTATGAATTTTTATTTTTGGGATATGTATTAAAAGGAAAAAAAACCTTTATTAAATTAACAAATAATTTGGAAAAGACGAGGGTGCAAATTTATTTTTGCAGGGGGCGCCAGACATGCTAGCACCGGCCCTGGGTTGCAGGGAGGGGAAAGTGTATTGGAGAGCGGGCACAATAAGGCAGGTATGTCATTAGGGGGCAGAGACCGAAAGGCAGATGTGTAAAAGAGGAAGAGAACAATGTAATATGGAGGGGGTGGCAGAGGTGTAATGGAGGTGGCTTTCTTCATTTTCTTCACAGACTTTCAGTATAGTAAGAATCAACGTAAGACATGAAGAGGAGAACCCAAAAATCTAAATTAATTTAAGTAAAAACCAACACTTCATTTTAGCTAGCAAATTTATTTATTTATTAACATGTTTCATATAGCGCCATCAGATTACATAGCGCTTTACAGAGAGTATTTCACATTTACATCAGTCCCTGCCCCATTGGAGCTACATTCTAACTTCCTTAACACAGACACATACGCACAGACTAGGGTTAATTTATTCAGAAGCCAACTAACCTACCAGCATGTTTTTGGAGTGTGGGAGGAAACTGGAGCACCCGGAGGAAACCCACGCAGACACAGGGAGAACATACAAACTCCACACAGATAAGGCAAGCAATTCTTAGTAGCTTCTCAAGCAGAAAAAATTGAATTGAAGTCAGATTTTTAAGAAAGTAGATGGTAGACTACAATATTGCAAGTCATGGTTAATGCTCAAGATAGTGTAGCTTAGTTCATGAGTAGATAAGAGTAGATAAGTACATAGCAACCATTTTAAGCCTGTCTCCACTTTCCTGAAACAGGCACTCATGCTTCATCCTTAGAGATATACTTTAACCCCTGTTTTACAGAGGTTTGTAGACTTTGTTGGATCATATCTTGTGTAAAAAAATCCTAATAATAATAATACTAATCTGCGAATTTATGATTTTTGTGAGTTGGATGATCTAATGTACTTTTCAATAAAAAATAATAATAATTTGCATAAAATTAGGTAGATTGCAGATACAACATTCTCTAAGATTTAACCAACTAGGAAATGTATAAATTACAACCTGCAGTTCAATCAATCTTAGAAAATAAGTAGCTGTTGAGTTTTATGGTATATCTTTGCTGCAAAAATTTTCTTATATGAGTAAGCAGTAATTAACAATATAAGTAATTAACATTATAGTTGCATTTTGGGATTTATTAATTTATATATCAGGTTCTAAGGAACACAGTGTTTAATCACATATTTATTTCTCTATGTAATGTCACATTTTAAAAATTTTTTTCGTTTGTATTAGTATTTATAATAATAATTAATTTATCAATTTTAGCTACTTTATTTTATACCTGTTGTGTCTGCTCCCCTCCCCTGCTAAAATTTTTCACTGTCATTTTTCATGTACAGTGGGACCCACATACAGGTTTCCCATCTAAGATAAGATAAGATAAGGTTAAGCTAGATTGTAACCCATTAGTATGTCATTAAAACTTTAAATACCTACTATTTAACAGCTGCTGGCTTCCTGCAGAGATCAGACAATGGAATATGTATAGCAGAATTTTCCCTCTTTTTAGAAATGGTTTAACTAGGCACAACTGTACTAATTTTGAGCTGGATTCAGACTTAAGTAAGTGCTTGAAATTAGTTGCTCCTGGGCTAAACCATGTTGATTGCAGGGGGAGTCAAGTTAATTGTATTCTTTGCATGCAGGAATATATCTTTGAATTGCTTACTGCACACAGATACTGACCAGTTTTACTATCACAGTTATTTAGACTTGGGATAGGAAACATCATCTCTCAACTCTAATACTGTTTGCAACAGAAGAAATATGAATCCCTTGCTATCAATATAATTTAGCCCAGGAGTAACTAATTTCAAGCACTTACTTAAGTCTGGATTCAGCCCTATATTTGTATTATGTTTTATTTTTTTCTATCTTTATTATTTCTTGAGCAGATAGCATCCACCAACTGGTTGATTTGGGAGTTCCTTTCTATTGTAATTGTAAAATTATCAGTGATTGATAGGTACAGCCTGGAGACAGGTGCATATTTTCATCTAATTACACTGCCTTGTCTTACTGTGTTCTCTATTAGGTTAATTACAAACTGGTATAATAATAATAATAATAATAATAATGATAGATAGATAGATAGATAGATAGATAGATAGATAGATAGATAGATAGATAGATAGATAGATAGATAGATAGATGTAAAAATAGTTAATATTGAGTACAGTAACTGACACCATAGTAGTAAAAATATTTAATTTTGTGTAACTGAGAACATAAGTGCAGTTAACAGAGCAAATCTTTCAGTACTATGTATGTGGATTGTCTGTCTTGTTGTGTACTAATATGTAAATATTCTCTGGTTATGCTATATGACAGATTATATCTTCCATCTATTTTTGGAAAGAACTTTCACATTAAAATGTGATGTCAAGCTGCCATGACATGCTATTAGCTCCTTGCCCGATTTTTTACTTCATTTAAATTAATCTTCAAGAAATCCTTAACTTTGGATTTAAAGATGTCACAATTTAGAGATTTCTGGGCAAAAGTACTATGATTAAATACAATTTATGTACCATAAAGCTGATTGGTAATTGAATGCTCAAACTTTGGTTTGGACAACAAGAAACATTAATGATGGTATTTGTGCATTAGTCATTTACTGGTAAAATGCAGACCTAGCAATAGCTATTTAAGCTGTTTCCATTTCTACACCATACATTTTAATGATTGCATTCACTTTTTTCAGCTCTGAAGGGAATCTGCAAAGCTCATGCAACTTACATGCAACCACTTTACTGTGGCTTATCATACCAAAACAGAGGGCTACAACTTATTTTCAATTCAAAAAAGGGGTTCGTAATGATCTGTCTAAAATTGTGAATACACCTTATTTGGGATAGTTAGCAATGATATATGCAGTTTAAGGAAAAGTGATTTGAAATGCCCATTTTTTTTATTCTGAACTGCCAGCTTTCCCAATGTATACAATAAATTCAGAGTAGAGCAGGTAAGAATGGCCAAAACACATTTTAGTTCTCAAAAATTCTCTGTAAATTAATGTAAAGTTGCTACAATGTTTTGAAAACATTATTTGAAAATAGTAATGACGACAAATCACACCAATGATAACCTAAAACGTATGTTACACTTTAAAGAGTTGAAAGATTATGGTATTTTAATATGGTTGTTATAGATTTAAAAATGTATCATGCATGTTTCAAATTTTTTCAATAGCAAAATGGTACAGTTAAATAATAAAAAGGAATAAAAAAAAAACTAATGGTAATTGGTAGGGAGAAGAAAGAAAGAAAGAAAAAGAAAGAAAGAAAGAAAGAAAGAAAGAAAGAAAGAAAGAAAGAAAGAAAGAAAGACGGAAAAGAAAGAAAATAAATGAAAGGATTTTATTTGCAATGTCATGAAAACTAAGATGCATACAGGGAACACATAGCTTATATTGCCTTGAGCTGTACTTTGTTCAACTACTAGGCTAAATGGGTCTCCGACAACACTTGAAAGGAGACAACAAATCCTTATAAGGATTGCAAAAGCTGTTCAGATGGTTGATTGAGGTAATATTGGAAGAATGAATAAAGTAATAAAGAAAATAAGAAAATGGTACAAAATGTGTCTTGTCATATTCTTTATTTCCCTTTGTCAAACTTTAGCAGATATGCGAATGGCTTATGAAAGTAAATTAAATGGTAGCCATTTTAGCGGTTTTTTTTAGATTTAGCTTAGTTTTCATAAAGCATGTATCTTCTGGTTAGCAAAAATAAATACTTTGGTTTTCTCTCTTGTTAAGTAATTTCCTATTTAATATTCACTTCATTTTTAATAATTTTATTTCTTTCTTATCTGTAAATTTAGCCTTAAATGTTTCTAGACCTACCCTCAACAAAACCACAGAGTCGACTGAATAACCATGATTCTGTAAAGAGAGAATTTATAAGTACAGAGCCATTCAGTGCAATGGCAAAACAAACCCAATAAGTAAAAATGCTGCAACTGATCCAGAGTTTGAGAGTAAGGACAAAATAGATGCAAGTGTAGGTAGACCTAAGCTGCAAGGGGAGTCAAATTTAAGCTGTAGTATAGAATAGAATAGAATAGAACAGAATAGAGTTCAGTGGTGAAGTTTTTTAGCTCAACCCTAATTTAAAATCAAACATAAAGCTATACAGTATGTGCATTTTATTGGCAAAACCAAAGTATTTTCCCTGCGTGCAATATAATTAAAGTTAATTTACAGGCTTAAAACCCCTGCAACATAATGTGATGAGACTACACTTGCATCTGTTTAGCTATAAAAAATTATGTATGTCCAACTCTGGATTAACCCTGTTATTATGAGAACTATTATCTATTACTACTGCCATAAATGGAGTATTTTCTTTCGAAATCTCATTAAATAAATAGAAATATCATTTTTGTCTTTAAAAAATATTTCTGATAAAATGCAGTCTAAATACTTTGCATATGATATATAATTGTTAAACGTATGCAGTACTCACTAGCACTATCTTATGCTATAACAGTGTTTGTACTTTGCTTGGGGATTTTATAGAAAATCCAAATCATGACGGTTGTGCGATAGCTATAGATATTTTGTGATTAATTTAACAAAGTAAAATTATTTTTATTGTTTTACACATTTAGCACACTTTTTCTTTTTTAGAAATAATTAATAAATATTTTACCATCTAGCCTACATATTTTCTATTACTAATGTTCAAAAAATTCAAAATTTTTCCTTGTGCTGGCTCTAAGTGACTCTACTATCTTTGTGCATGTGTGTAAAGTTAATTCATCCCTGCAGACATACTTATTGTTTGTTACATGGTGAATTGCTGTCCAATGAGAGAAACTGAAATGTAGCACTTCACAACGACTACCACATGTGGTGCCGCACTGTGTAATATTTCTTTATGCTTTCCCATTAGTTAAGAAACAGAACAGCTCCTGCTGGCAGTTTTATCAAGATGTGGACAAACTAAAGGAAAGATCAAGATCACCTTTAGTAAAAGCAAGATGAACGTCTACAGAGATGCTCTGTATTTCTTTGTGTTGTCGGTTAAAATATATATCTCACATAAGAATGAAAAATAAGAAATTCTGTTTTTGTCCTTGCAAAATGAATCATGTGCTACGTGTATATAGAATGCAGTCCAAGTATATAGCAACATTTTATATGTATGGATTTTTTTTTTTATTTTTTTTTAAGTCTATATGGCTTAATTGTCACCTAAATGCTAGGATGTGCTTCTACTTAAAAATTACATAACAGAATAATATAGATCATTTAGTTTTTGTCAGAGAGAAATACATCTACAGAATGCTGTTCCTACAGTTTCATGATGGTACAGTATGTAGATACTCAAATTTCAATCTAAGAGTCTGTGGACCATGGATTTTGATGATTTGTCCAAAAGTAACAATAAATAGTAATAGAGCTCTGAAAGGAAACAATGAATGGTTTCTAGAATAGAAATTATGGGACAGTTTTTGTCAAAAAGTTTATGGAAGCCAAAGTGGTAATGCTTATAAGAAGACACACATACATAATGTTATAGTATACAGGGACTTAAATCTACACACACATTGCAAGCTAGTACTATACCCACATAGATTTGGCAGCAGAGTGGTTCAGAATCATCTAAGTCGAAAACTCAAAGGGAAGAATAAGGTGTTGTAGGAAAGCATAAAAAGTGAAAAAACATGATGGCCAGTAGTTTTCTTGATCCAAGGTTTGCAACGGAAAAGGTTTGATCAGGTTTTCTTAGCGGTAGTTATCGCTTGTCACAGGGGGTTTCCTCATTTTGCTGAACTGCTCGGGATATGCTGTTACTGCTGATCAGCATATCCTCCCTGGCAAGTTTCCCACTCTAGCAAGTCATTAGATTCTTAGAAACTCAGCAGCCAGCATGGCACATGTTATGTGCAGGATGCAACTAAATAAATTAAAGACTTAACACGTAAGGCTTAGAAAAGAAGACAAAACATTTATTGAACTTAGTTGTAAATCACAGAGGAATGTTATGGGTTGCCAAACATCCAGGAGCCTTGCCTAAGATATAGGCTGGATGGGATGTCAGGAAATAGTGCTGCTTGGTGAAGACAGTTAGTTTCAAGAAACAGCGCTCGAGGGAAACCTCAGAAGATGGCTCCAGAACAAAAGACACCCAGACTGTTATACATGATAAAATACTAAAATATTACAGGATTGGTTTGTAAGTGCCACATTTAAAGTACTGTAATATTTTATTGTTGGTTAGTAAGTAATCCCTAACTAGTTATCAGGTACTGCATAGCCATATATGAAGTTCAACTGAAGCAAAATTACATAGCATGATGCTAATAGACGTATCAGAACATTACATAAGATATAAAAGAAACTGGGCAAAAGGTCAAAAATAACCCTACCTACAGCGCACAAGAGTGGCCAAGTCAGTTGCCTATGTGTTCTCTAACCCACCATTGGCCTCTATTAATTAGGATGGTAGTTTAAGAAGTTTATTGATCCACATATTTTTGATGTGAATAGTAAGCAATTGTAACAAAATATCAAATGGGCGCTAGATTTAAAAAATGGTATGACCAGAGGTAGAATGTGGAAAAGAGAATAACAAGAGAAACCATATAACTAAAATAACTAATAAGTGTGGCTCAAACGCCACCAAGTGGGGCCCTATATTAGATAAACCAAAAAACAATATATAATAACATAGTAATTAATACCATAAATATATAAAAATTGATAGGGACAAAAATTTCTCTCCTAAAAAAACTATAAAGCTTCCAATAACAATAAATATATCAACCTCAAACGAAACTAGGGTATGAAAATATAAAGATATTTTAAAATATTAAAAATAAATAAATATAAAATTCCATGTAAGAAAAACAATACTCCTAAATAGAATAAATGCTAAAACCTATATATAAAAATCAAACATAAATATACAGAGCAGAAATTCATATAAGGGAATGCATCCAAATTCATAAATTTATAGAAGACTATCTAATATAAGGCCCCACTTGGTGGTGTTTGAGCCACACTTATTAGTTATTTTAGTTATATGGTTTCTCTTGTTATTCTCTTTTCCACATTCTACCTCTGGTCATACCATTTTTTTAATCTAGTGCCCATTTGATTTTTTTTTCAATTGCTTTTAATTCTCAAGGGTTGGTGGTGTTCCCTTAAATTCATTTGGGCTGCTTAGCTTTTACGTAGCTATTACTCTGCGCCATTATTGTCCACCGTTTTTTATCTGATGTGAATAATAGTTTTGTCAGGTGGCATAAGGCCAGGTGGGGGCTGGAACTTATGTAGAGTTGTGTGCATGCATTGATTTTTAGATATAGAAACCACTTTATTTTTTAGCACTGCACATGCATAGAAAGAAATGCATGTGCATATGAGTGCGAGGATGATTAGGATAATTAGACATACTCCATTATGTTTAGAGTGTGGAGCAGGTGTTCCGATGTTTGTTTTAGGTGTGCGCATGTAAGATGCGTATGATGTTCATGTGGGGTGTGGGTCCCCGGTTAGAAAATCCCAATTTCGAAAATTCGAATTGCGAATTTTCTTTTGCGAATGCGAATTTTCTCCGAATTGCTAAAATTCGAAAAATGCATACACCTAAATGTTTCTATTTATACTAGTCTGAAATTATAATCATTCTAATTTGAAAGTCTGTATTTCGAATACATCTTTATTTAGAATAGCGTACATTTCGATACAGAGCAAACTAGAATAATGGTCAATTTCGAAAATCTGAATTTCGAAAATCTTCTAGTAGAATGCCTTTTTTTTCGAAAAATCTGATTGCAAAACGTTCGCATAACGAAACAGCCGTACTGCGATTTTTCTGCGAAATTTTCGCAAACGGCAGACGCAATGCGTTGACTTTTGATTGTTGACGGGGATTGACTATACTTCCATATGAAGGGAGGGAGTGAGTGCTTTCA
>WWET01003825.1:123294-137798 GCA_011038615.1 Limnodynastes dumerilii | reverse complement strand
ATAATTTCAAAAACACTCACCCCATTACACGTTCAGGTGCTCACCGCTGTACAGTCGCCGGGAGCGCGTCGACTGTACCAAGCCACTCCCCCGCATCTGGCCAGGGAATCCCCCATCTCCTAGTTGTCATGGAGATCCGACGCTTACAGCGCTCAGAGAGGATGTCACCTGCCTTTAGCTAAGCAGAGAGACCCAGTGACAGTTCCTAATGATGCTGCCGGACAAAGTAACTTGCGGTGTGAGTGCTATGTAAATAAAGAAAAAGAATAAAAATGTGAAAACAAACAATCAATGAATAAACAGCTGATGCATAACGCAAGAGCAGTCACAAGCTGAGACAATCAAATAGAAATCACTTGTGACATATAATGAAGGCATAACGCCATTCTAATAGAGCTTAGATTATGAGGGATCAAGAGTCACTAAAAAAAGTTAAATGATAAATCATACTATGCAGAGTCTCAAAAACTCCACAAAAGGGTCAAACAAGACAAGGGGTATTACAGAAAGCAAGATAAGGGTAAGACTTTGCTAAGGCCCCCAGATTTGACTGTCCCCAGGGTGAAAATCCATTTGGACTCAAGTCTCAACAGGGCCAAGTCTCTGTCTCCCCCTCTGGGGTTCAAAGGTACATGGTCTATGATGCGGCACTTTAGGTCCGGTAATTAATGTTTATTTTGGAAAAAATGTCTCGCCACCGATTGGTCAGACTGTCCGATGGCTAGGGCGGATCTGATGGTGGTCCTGTGTAAGTTGAATCTTTCCCTGAACGTTCTCTTGGTTTTTCCGATGTAACAGGAGCCGCAGGGACAGTGCAACATATAGACAACAAATTTAGATGTGCACGTTAAGACGTGCTTTATTCGGTATACTTTACCAGAGTGGGGGTGATTAAATGTCTTAGTCGTTGTGAGATGTCTGCAGTTGGTACATTCCACACATCTGCAGCACCCTGGAAGTTTGGACAAAAAGTTGGCGATAGGCGGTTTCAGTTGGGAGATGTCTGTCTTGACAACCCAGTCCCGGATATTTTTACAACTTTGGTAGCAGGGCATCAATGTCTTCTCGCGAAATACTGGTAGAAGTACGTCTGTTTGGACTATCGGCCAGACCACTCTGATTGCTTGGTTAATAAACGGGCTCACTCTGTTAAACTGGTGGGTCCATGGCAATTTGTTCAAAGGAGTGGGAGGTTTATTGGTAGAAAAACAATGAGAAAAAAGTTAAAATGACCCCGAGTGTGTGGTGGCAGCCGAGAGTAACCACAGGTGTCTAAGCCAAAACTAAAACCATCAAAATAAGGATTGCCAGCCCTATAGCAAAAAAAACCACTTAACAAAAATATTGATGGTAAGGTTTACATAATTTCAACACCAGAATATAATTCAAAAATACTAAATTTATTAAATCATACACATTAAAAATTAAATGTTGGAGTCAGCAAGCAATAAAGCGGAATGGAGAGTGGAGAATAGATGTTCCCCAGCTATGCTGTTAATAAATGGCAGTCCCGTGGTAAGATCTTTCCAGTCACGCTGGTTCTCAGGACATACTGTCCCTACCATCTATACACTTCTTCTTGTACCTTTAATTATGGGACTGCCATTTATTAACAGCATAGCTGGGGAACATCTATTCTCCACTCTCCATTCCGCTTTATCGCTTGCTGACTCCATCATTTAAATGCCAAACCACCCCACCTTTAGGCTTTGAATCTATACAACTTAAGTGCACCTTAATCATCGTTATATACCTAACTCAAATCTATACCTCAAATCCCTGCAGGGTTAGTTCATTATTTAATTAGGTATTCTTCTATATCACACATTCTTGTTGTGTTTATTATATTTAATTTTTAATGTGTATGTTTTAATAAATTTGGTATTTTTGAATTATATTCTGGTGTTGAAGTTATGTAAACCTTACAATCAATATTTTTGTTTAGTGGTTTATTGGTAGAGCATAATAATTGCTGACGTTGACGTTGCTGGAACGGGCAGCAATCAGGGCACTACTCTCGAAGTTAAGCTGCATCAGATCCAGTTGAATGTCCCTTGTAGCTGTCTCACTACAAATCCTGCATACCCGAAGAAATTGTGAATATGGGAGACCTTTTTTCAATGCTGGGGGGTGATGACTGGAAGAGAGTAACAAGTTGTTACGATCGATCGGTTGATTTCTCAAAGAGTGAGGTATGCAGTTTCTGTCCCTGAATGGAAATACGAAGGTCCAGGAATTGAATCTCATGAATATCACAATCAAATGTGAATTTGATATGATCATGCATCGTATTAACAGTGGTCATGACAGTCTCGAATTCCAATACAGTACGTTTCTACAGTATCAGCACATCGTCAATATAGCAAGAGAAAAAAAGTAATTTATCTTTGCATAACGGATTGTCCAGGAATAGCGATCTCTCCACTAGAGCCATATAGGCATTGGCAAACGACGGGGCCATCGGGGACCCCATCACACAGCCCGAAGTCTGTATGAAAAACACTCCATCAAAGAGGAAATCATTTTGCTCCAAGATAAATCACATAAGTTGTTTGACGAGATCTACTGGAGGTCCAATGTAAAGAGGATTATCTTGAATGAGATTACACGCTGCTTCTATCGCCCCATGGTGGGGTATACTCGTGTACAATGAAGTGACATCCACTGTACACAGGATAGTGTCAGGTGTCAGGTTTGTCAGGGTGTCAAGTTTCACTAGGAGGTCACCTGTGTCTCTCAGATGAGTGCCGAGATTTTGGACACATGGTTGGAGGAATGTGTCTAGGAAGACAGCCACAGGATGCGCCAGGGAGCCCCGGGTGGAGAGAATCGGCCTGCCTGGTGGGTGAATAGGGTCCTTGTGGATCTTTGGCAAAGTATATATAATTGGTACTTTAGGTGATTTAGACATCAGGGCTTGATATACTGAATCCGGGATGACTCCTTTAGTGACTGCTTCCATCAAGATATTGTGAAGCTCCTTTAAAAAGATGGCCGTAGGGTCCCCTGGTAGGCGTTCCTACGTGGATAAATCATTAAGTTGGCGAAAAATCTCTGCCTCGTTGGCGATAAATCTTGGCCCCGTTGTTTGCCAATGCCTATATGGCTCTAGTGGAGAGATTGCTATTCCTGGACAATCAGTTATGCAAAGACAAATTTCTTTTTTTCTCTTGCTATATTGACGATGTGCTGATACAGTTGAAGGGTACTGTATTGGAATTTGAGACTGTCATGACCACGGTTAATACGATGCATGATCATATCAAATTAACATTTGATTGTGATATTCATGAGATTCATTTCATGGACGTTCGTATTTCATTCAGGGACAGAAACTACATACCTCACTCTTTGAGAAATCAACGGATCGTAACAACTTGTTACTCTCTTCCAGTCATCACCCCCCAGCATTGAAAAAAGGTCTCCCATATTCACAATTCCTTCGGGTATGCAGGATTTGCAGTGAGACAGTTACAAGGGACATTCAAATGGATCTGATGCAGCTTAAATTCGAGAGTAGAGGCTATAATCGCAGTGCCCTGATTGCTGCCCGTTCCAGAGCAACCATCATCCAATGTTAGCAATTATTATGCTCTACCAATAAAACTCCCACTCCTTTGAACAAATTGCCATGGACCCACCAGTTTAACAGAGTGAGCCCGTTTATTAACCAAGCAATCAGAGCGGTCTGGCCGATAGTCCAAAAAGACGCACTTCTACCAGTATTTCACAAAAAGACATTGATGCCCTGCTACCAAAGGGGTAAAAATATCCGGGACTGGGTTGTCAAGACAGACATCTACCAGCTGAAACCGCCTATTGCCAACTTTTTGTCCAAACTTCCAGGGTGCTACAGATGTGTGGGATGTACCACCTGCAGACATCTCACCACGACCAAGACATTTAATCACCCTCACTCTGGTAAAGTATACCAAATAAAGCCCGCCTTGACGTGCACATCTAAATTTTATTGTCTATATGTTGCACTTTCCCTGCGGCTCCTGTTACATCGGAAAAACCAAGAGAACATTCAGGGAAAGATTCAACTTACACAGGGCCGTCATCAGATCCGCCCTAGCCATCGGACAGTCTGACCAACCGGTGGGTAGACATTTTTTTCAAAATAAACATTCATTACCAAACCTCAAGTGCCGCATCATAGACCACGTACCTTTGAACCCCAGAGGGGGAGACAGAGACTTGGCCCTGTTGAGACTTGAGGCCAAATGGATTTTCACCCTGGGGACAATCAAACCTTGGGGCCTTAATGAAGTCTTACACTTATCTTGGTTTCTGTAAAATCCCTTGTCTTGTTTGACTCTTTTGTGGAGTATTTGAGACTCTGCATAGTATGATTTATCATTTAACTTTAATTAGTGACTCTTGATCCCTCATAATCTAAGCTCTATTAGAACGGCGTTATGCCTTCATTATATGTCACAAGTTATTTTTATTTGAGTGTCTCAGTTTGTGACTGCTCTTACATTATGCATCTGCTGTTTATTCATTGATTGTTTGTTTTCACGTTTTTATTTTTTTCTTTATTTACAGTGCACTCACACCGCAAGTTACTTCGTTCGGCAGCATCATTAGGAACTGTCACTAGGTCTCTCCGCTCAGCTGAAGGCAGGTGACTTCCTCCCTGAGTGCTGTAAGCGTCAGATATATATCTATATATATAGTTAGGATTAGGGTCAGGCTGCAGGAGATGGTGCGTTTTTGGTCAGGCTGCCAGGAAGGGAGGGTTAGAGTAATGAGAGGGGAGGGTTAGGGTTAGAATTAGGGTAAGGAGTGTGGGACTTTGTTCATTACATTTTGGAGCACCGAAAGCTCGGTGCTTCATGGATTGATTGCTATGACTCATCGAGGCATATGCAATCTAAATCCCAGCCAGTTTGAAACTGGCTAGTAGGAAACGGCCCTATCAAAATAAGGCTGTTCTAAGTGGGGACCCACACCCATAAGAATTTTTTCACAACTTCTCTGATGCTTAAAAACGTGTAATGGCAATTGATAGAACCATATGGTCAAAGTTAGATCGTTTAAAACAACTAGAGTATAAAGGTGTAAGAAACATGTTTTGATACAATGATGATGTGATATTTATAGCTACATGCCCAAGAAATAATTATATATTTTCTATGCTGTGTTTTAGACTCTTGCTGCACCTGCTCCATTTGCTGTAGAAACAATGACGAAAAGGATATTTATTCACAAAAATTCGGATTTGTGAATAAATATCCTTTTCATTATGAGTGCCGGTCCTCCAGTTCTTCTATACCCATTTTTCCTGCTTGGCACTTATGGCAGTATTCATTTAAATTTGAGTGCCGTCTTCCAATCTCTGCATTATTTGGTTTTCCCCTCCTGGGGGTCCCATCCCTTCGGGCACCATTTTCTCATTAATTATTAACACTCCAGTATACTACAAGGGATTCTTAGCTGCACTTGTGGATATTTTTGTATCAACAGATGTCTTGCTATTATCACGCATCCTGTTACCATCAGTCTTTATCATCAGCCTTTATCTTTATCATGTCTGGCCCTGAGGATTCGCAAAGAGGTTTAGCACAGGTCAATCTCCCGATTGGAGAAACATTTAGGTTTTCTGACATTGAAGCAGAAGCGATTCTTTTTGAAGACAATTTCTCTTTTACTGATGTCGCTCCTTCACAACAAGACCTCTTCTTTAAGATACTACGCCACAAAAAGCGGGAAATTGAATACCAACTTCCTGGGTCAACATTATCTAGCTATTATAGAGAAAGAAAAATTCCAAAAGGCTTCCGTATCTCAAACATACCGACGATTGGCAGATACAATCAAGAATTTTGCCGCCGCTGGGCGGCTATTTTAAACAAGTGCTCCTTTGATTTAATCCTCCTAGTAATTGAGGAGTCTTCCAAAATTCTCAAGAAAACACAAGAAGATATTACGAACTTTGCGAGCCTTCATAAGGACACCCTACTCGCTGATGAGACAACCAACTGGTATGAAAAGCTTAAAACACAATCTGACAAGTTCAGAGCGGACCTCCTAAAATTTAAAAACGAAAAATAGTTTTAAGTGAATAGAGACTACGAGGAGAACAGGGTCTACCCCTGGCACACAACCCTTTGTGAGAGGTGAAAGACAAGGACGCCGCAGATTCCAGAGACCAAATTTCCAAAGGGATATCAGTAGCTCTGACCCTGGGTCATCTGATAATGATAACACCCCAGCACAGGCAACTACGGCTTCTTTTTTAGGGAGACCTCCGGTTGGCAACAAACCCCTAGGCCGACCAAAAAGAGGAGGCCATATACCAGATGGGGGGGCCAGTGCCGCCGCAACAGACATAGGGACAGTAACCAGGTCAAAAAGGACCTAATTTATAACCTGTCCAGTCGCACGCTTAACCCTGCCGAAATCTCTGTGCTTTCTAAAGGACTGTCCTTTGTCCCCTCTATTGACCTGGATCCATTTAAATTGAAAGAATATTTTCAGAACAAAGTCACACCAGCTGCCACTATTCATCCTAAACTTCAAGCATTTAAAGAACGGTCCAGTTTGATCCGCAGACCCACAATGCCTCCCTGAAAACCTTCTCTCATCTATTGGATGAAGCAGTAACCAAAACCCAACAGACACTGCCACCACTGAGACACAACCTCAGCCTGGCCGAAAGATCAGCTATTAAATCTCTAGCATCCTATTCAGATTTGGTCATCAGACCGGCAGATAAAGGGGGAGCGATTGTGCTGCAGGACCTTGACAATTAAAAAGCTGAAATCTTTAGCCAACTAAGTGACCAGGTCACCTACACTGAACTCCCCAAGGACCCTACAATGGTCTATAAGACTGAGCTGGACAACATCCTACGACAAGCTTTAACACAGAAATCCATTTCTGAGCAAACCTTTGGCGCCCTGGTAACAAAATTTCCCAGGGTACCAATTTTGTACACGCTGCCCAAGGTTCACAAAAGCCTACAAGCCCCCCCTGGGAGTCCGATTATTTCGGCCTGTCATTCCATGTATCACCCTGTGGCTGTCTTATTAGACATATGTCTCCAACCTTGCATACAGGCCTTACAAACTTACCTTCAAAACTCCACTCACCTTTTGCACAAGCTGTCTGAATTACCAGCCCTACCGCCGGACGTTTTACTGTGTGCAATCGACGTGTGCAGTTTATACACTAGCATCCCCCATTCTAGAGGGCTTGCATCTATTGGATCCCTGATTAAAGATAACCCGCTGTTTGAGGGTCTTCTGTCAGAACTGTTCATGGAACTCCTGGAGCTCACCCTCAAGAGTAATTATTTTCTATTTGACTCTAAATTCTTCCTTCAAACCTCAATTCATTCGCGTCTGCCGCTTAAACAGTCATAACAAGATGCGTGATCTCCAACTGGACCATATGGAGAAATGCTTTCTCGAAAGGGGCTACTCCAACACTGTGCTCAAATCTGCCAGGTCTAAAGCTCTTAGTATTTCACGGCAAGACCTGCTACAGCCCAAGCCCAAGGAAGTCCACCAAACTTTTATCCCTTGGGTGAACCACTTCTCCAGGGCTAGTCCATTTGTGAACAAAGCCGTCCGCTCACTGCGGCCCTTGATCCAGACAGATGCTGCTCTTCACTTCATACGACTAGAATCATGCCGTGTCACACCCGCGGACAAAATCTAAGGGACCTCCTAGTCAAAACAGATATTTCTGACCTAAAAATTCATCATGAGGGTCCCTCCTTTCTGAAGAAACCACCAGGATGCTATAAGTGTTTGGGCTGCTTCACATGCCGTATGATGGAACCCGGAACCTCTTTTCGGCACCCTAGAAGTGGACACAAATATCAAATTCGTCATGTTGTCACTTGTACTACCAAGTTTGTCATCTACCTGCTATGCTGCCCCTGTGGTTTGGTATATGTGGGAAAGGCTATTAAGACATTTCGCGAACGCATGAACCTGCACAGATCAGCCCTCAGGAATGCGTTATCATCAGGGACCTCTGATCAACCTGTGCCCCGTCACTTTCTCCTGAACAGGCACCAATTATCTGATCTCAGATGCACCATCATCGATCACATCCCCATCTCGTCACGAGGTGGTGACCGTGAAACAGCTCTCCTTAGGTGTGAGTCCAAATGGATTCACCTCCTGAACTGTGTTTCCCCTAGGGGTATTAATGAATATCTTCCCCTTCTTTTCTTTGATTCATCTCCCACTGTATTTGTGTATATATTTCCCTCGCACTGTTCCATTTGTACCCCTTTTTATTCCTTCCCTTCCTTTTTGTCCTTTTTCCTTTTGTAGTCCCTTATCACTTTATTGACCACCCCTTTTGATTTCTTTCACTGCTTATTTTGCATTTTTTAACTAGTTCTCTTTCACTTAACCCCACAGTGCATCATTGCTTTGCCAGTTTGCCTGCTCTCAGAGTCTCCCCCTGACCTCCGCTACGTGAGTATGTATTGTTTTCTCCCTACGGGCGCTTGTTCTTTACTTGCGATACAGCGTGTAAGCGTCTATCTGTTGCTTGGCAACAAGAACAGACACCTGATATATGCGACTCTTGCTCTCTGTGCGCTGGGAGGGAGGAGCTCAGTTCCAGCATGCAGCTCGCAGCTCTGATGTTCTGCGAAGGGTAAGTCTTTTGATCTCCCTTGTCTTTATATATCTGAGTGTTATGCTGTGTTCCCCTATCTTGTTATCCTTGAGGAAAGTGTCCACGGACACCGAAACGTCGGATTTGTGAATAAATATCCTATTCTTCATATGAGTGCCAGTCCTCCAGTTCTTCTATACCCATTTTTCCTGCATGGCACCTATGGCAGTATTCATTTAAATTTGAGTGCCATCTTTCCATTAATAACATCACCGACATGTATGATGACACTTTTCGTTATACAGGTTTAGAGTTACAGGCCTATAAGAAAGAGTTGACACAACATAGAATGGTTTTAAATTACTTGACTTCTATTACTGGAGGTTATTATGTCACTCTTGCCACTGAATTTTGAGCTAAGTGCTGTACCAATATCACTAACAATACTGAGGACCCATATGAAGTCATTGGGCCTGATCCAGAATAACGCCCGCCGTCACTAGGACGGCGGGCGTAAGTGTAAGATTGGCTGAATAGCCGATCTGCGCATGCGCCGGGCAGATGTTGCCCGGCGTCGCTACGGCAACGCCCGGTCGTTGATCGGCGTCCGTCGCAGCGCCGTTAGGACGCTGGAGGGGACGTCCCCCAGCGTCCCAACGTTCAGGTTAGTGTAGGTGGGCAGGGGGAGCTAGTTAAATTAGTGTGGGAGGGCGGGCTATGCGGCCATACGCTCCTGTGCGAGCGTATGGCCCCTTCCTTTACGCCGGCTGAAATTAGGGTAGCCTTCAGCCAGCATAAGGAAGGGGCCATATGCCCGCACAGGGGGAGTGTCGGTCAAAATGAACGCGCTACGCTGTGCTTTAGTAAGCACAGTGCATCGGCGTAGGTCTGGATCAGGCCCCATGTCACTAAGTCAGCACTCAAGCAAACAGAAAAAACAATCCACAATTCTAAGAAATGGATAGATTTTATATGAATTTCTCCAATATAACAAAAAAAATACAGTTTCAAAAAGAGTCCATCTCAACTAGAAAAATATATACAAACAAAAGTGCTATGTGCAACCACAAAAATGTGCAGTATGTCATCAATAGCAGCAATTCCAGTTCTCAGTGTAGGCGATGGTCCCTTCAAACATCATCATCATGTCTCAAGTATTGCACCATATCCAAAAGAGAATAAGTCTGAATCAATTGAGGAGAAGGGCGGTCATCTCACCACACCATCTCTGAGTCCCGACAGTTACTGTTTCGGTGTATCCAATTCATGCCATCATCAGGGGATCACTGACATGGAAGCTGTAAAATGCAGCAATCAGATCAACATATAAATACACTTACCGCAGCTGTATTCCATCCAGCACTGATAACCCATCGCGAAAAGTCTCCTATGCACGTACACTCCGTTGCAGACATCACCAAAGCGACTGGCTGCGGCTGAAATTATCAGCGGTCAGGGAGAAGAAATCTACCATATTCCTCCTAGTGTCAGCATACCGCGTCCCATTACCATGGAGACCCACCCCGTAGCTTCGTTACCATCTGAGATAGGCCGTTCACGGTCATTCAGCACTAAAGGGAAACAGACAAGCGGTAATACCTGGCCACAGGTCATCAATTAAAAAAGCTTTTTTTTGTAATAGACAATAGAACACCACCTGTGGCCAGGTATTTCGTTCAGTGTGGGCATAATATTAAAGATCTAAAAGTAATGCTCATTGCATTTATCCCACCATTACACAGAGGGGCAACCGTGATTTGCTTCTACTGAGGAAAGAGGCAAGATTGATTCACCTTTTTGAAGCATTAGCACCAAAGGGGTTAAACGAAGACTTCTCTTTGACTTTCTTTTTGTAAATGAAAAGATTACCCTGTTCAGACTATGAGCATTTAGATTTTTGTGTCTGATTACCTTTATAAGTATGTTTTAATGTTTGGTGTATAATTAAAAATATTTAATGCTATAGTGTATAATGTGATTTGCTTCTACTGAGGAAAGGGGCAAGATTTCCCCAAATATAGTTTCTGGCATGGGCACATAATTAAATAGACCACAAACCTGGTTTCACATGTCATCCTGTGTCTAATTTGAAACCGTAGATCTTTGTAAGGATGTTCAAATACACTACCAGTTAACATAAACTGACAGTTCACACAACCTGTACATTTATACACCCCAGGTTTACCTGTCAACCAGTGTTTGTGGCCTACTGGTAGCACATCTCGCCTAACCAAGCAATCCTTAAAGTTGCTACTCCGTCTATAACTGAATAGCGGTAGAGGCCCTACAAGCTTGCCAATCTTCTCGTCAGAATCCAAAATGTGCCAATGTTTCTGGACAGTACGCCTCAGTTCACTGGACATTGTGGAGAATGTGGTATTGAAAATCATTCTGTTCTCATCCTTCTTCCTCCTTACCTCGGTGGAAAGAAGGATCTGTCTATCTAACAATAAACATTTCTCTATGGCTTCCTTGATCTCTCTACGTTTATAGACCCTCTGTTCAAAGCGTCTACCCATCAACTCTAATGCAGATTTTAACTCATCCCCATTGGATGTCGTACGGACAATCCTAATCATCTGTGCATATGGTAGCCCCGATTTAAGGGGTTTAGAATGAAAGCTATCTGCTCGTAAAATAGTATTCTTATCCGTTGTTTTCCTGTATGTTTGGGTCGAAAAACCCTCATTAGTTCTATGAATTAATACATCTAAGAAGCTCAATTCACTATCACTGTGCTCCACAGTGAAGCAAATTAAGCCCTCAATGCCATTAAGTTTCTGTACAAATTCCTGCAATTCTTCTACTGACCCTGACCACAAAAAAAACAAATCATCAATACAATTAACAAAAAATGGAATATACTTAGAATATATGGGGTCATTCAGTATATATCAGGTTTCGTAGGTATGCATATATAGGTTCGCATATGCTGGTGCCATATTCAACCCCATCGCCGTCCCCTGGCATTGTAAATAGTAATTAAACTGAAAAAGAAAATAATTATTGGTCAAAACAAATTTCAATAATGACATAAAAAAATCAACATTGGGACCCTCATAAATATCAGAGACAGCGATGAGGTCGAACACGGCATGCATACCCTCCTCATGGGTAATATTCGTGTACAGACTGGTGACATCCATTGTACCAGTGTACACGAACTAGCAAGATGATCGACAGCCTTCAATTTGACCAAAAAGTCAGTCGTATCCTTCAAATAAGTGGGGGTCTGCATCACCAATGGCTGCAGGTAGTAATCTATATACTGGGAAATTGACTGATTGAGGGACCCTCGGGAGGAGATTATAGGCCACCCGGGAAGGGTCCTCTAGGGATTTATACACTTTTGGCAGTATATATATCAAAGGTGTTACAGGGTTATATTGTTCGAGAAATCTTTTAGTCTCTGTTGTAATCCATCCCTTTAAAGTTGCTTCCTCTAGAATGTGATCTAGCCCCTTCTTGAATGATGTAGTCGGATCATATTTCAAGACAGTATAACATTCTGTATCTGTAATTTGTCTCATTACTTCATTGACATATTTAGTTTTATCCAGCAAAACCACTGCCCCTCCTTTGTCAGCTAGGGTGATGACAATCTCATTATTGTTTTATAATGTTTCAATAGCTCCCATCTCTTCAGATGTTAGGTTATAATAATGAATTTTCCCCCAATGCCAATTATTGAGCATATCTCGATGGACTAACCTTATAAAGGTTTCAATGGAAGCATTTGTATTCGGAGGCTCAAAAGTTGATTTATTTTTGAAGGGGTGTTTAATATTCGTTGTAGAGGAATCCCTAAAAAATTCTTTTAGTTTTAGCAGTCTTTTAAAACGGAATAATTCAAGTTCTAGATCAAAGATGTCCGGTCTAAAAGTCTTTACAAACGACAAACCCTTACTCAATTTATTCATTTCACATTCTGTTGGTTTATAAGAAGAAAGGTTAAATACCACTATTTCTTGCGTTGCCTGGCTCCTTGACTTCCTATGTTTCTGCCCACTCTGTCTTGTGCGTTTTTTTTGCACATTGCTGCGGGTGGTGATCTTTGATCCTAAAAAATTTGAATGTTTGGAAGATTTATCTTCACACCCACACTCACATTAAAATATGGCAGCACACCTCTCTACACTAGTTTGCAGCAACCAAAATCATACATAGACAGATGAGATCCTTTGCATACATTTTTTGGGGGCTTGAATTCATACTGCACATGCTGTTTGCTAAAAAATACTAAAGATACACCTACAGTATAGAAAGGTGTATGCAAGGAACTTTTAGAATGGTATAATGCTATATGGGTAATCTATTGTGGTATAATATTGCGTGCTGTGATATTACATAAATAAAACTAGTACTTAGTAAATCTGTTATTTTAAAAAATAAAAAAATATTTTTACTACATGATCCCAAACTCTTATATCCCATAGATTTCTTCATTAGTAATATAATAAATGTGTAGTTTTACAGTACTTATTAATTCAAGTTTTACCTATTTCCTTTATACCATCACTCTATATTAATCTTCATCATTGTAAAGTCCATACTTAGGAGTAAGAAATACTTTCCCAATTTTTTTTGTGCCAAACCACAATATACAAGACTTATTTTAGAGTAATTTAACCTCTCCTTTCCTAGAAGCAGTCTCCAATGACTATTTGCTGAAAGATATTGCTAACAAAATAGGTGCAAGATTTGCTAGATTGATGACTTTAATATCTAGTTAGGTTTGGGGGTTTCTAACAAATATGTTACATGCTATTCAACTTTTAAAGTAATATGTCTTCTTTGATCATCATGCATTTCCTGGTTTCAGCTATCATAATGTAATAGATATGATTTATAGGCACTTCTGCAGTTGATTCCTTTCATCTTAAGGGTTTATATTGCATTTTAGATGCTTTTTTTCTATTGTCACATCTCAAGCAAATGTAAAAGGATAGACCACACTAGCCATGACTTGAGTGCATTTTAATGTCAATGTAATTAACTTAATTCTGTTTCTTCCCACATCACTTTCTACTTCTTGTCTGCATTAGTACTGGTTTGTGTTATTAATTACTACAATACAGATCATGTTAGTTAAATGTTTCCAAAATTAAAAGTTTTTGCTTTTGACCACTGCAGTGCTTAATTACTTCTTGTAAAGAAACAAATATTCATACAACAGACATTGCAGTGTTTACAGGTATTTGTTCACATAAGTATAAGAGCTAAATATTAAAGAAAGAAAAATAAAACAGCAAGTAGATTACAGATATCCCATTGAATACCATCTCTTCAGAACTGGGCATGGTTAGTCGCATGTTAAACGGGGAACTCCTGTATTTTTTAAATGTAATCAACACTTTTAAAGTTTGTACGTGATTTGAGTCCATTAAATGATGAATTGCTTGGTAAAATATGACCTGATCCATACCTCCAGCCAACACCCAATTTATGCACGCAAAGCACATAATCTGAGTATTTGTAAGAATGTACACATGCTCCAGACAGATGTTCCTTAGCAGATCTCCAGGCATTCAACAGGGCAGCGCATCCCCTCATCCCATCTAAACTCTGTAAGGTGGAGAGGGAGGGAGTATTTAAATTGTACCAAAACATTTAAGAACATGGGACCGGATCCAGAATTAATAGCGTCAGGTGATTTACGCACGCAAGGTGCGTAAATCACCTGACTGAACGGAGGGCGCATGCGCCCTCCAGATGTTACGCTAGGATTACTATAGTAATCCTAGCGTTTAAGCAATCGGACAGAACTTTGTTCCGTCCGAGCCCATTTGCGTGCAAATGGGCTGTGCTTCCCATCCGCCCGCTAAAGCGGGCGAGGGGACGCATGTAAAGTGTACAGTGTGGGAGGGGGCTCCCACACTGCAGCGGATCAGCGGTCGTACGGACCGCTGATCCGC
>WWET01003825.1:109751-120017 GCA_011038615.1 Limnodynastes dumerilii | reverse complement strand
GGGAATGATGGTAATGAGAGGAATAAGGGTAACAGGGGAATGATGGTAATGGGTGGAATAAGGGTAAAAGGAGAATGATGGTAACGAGAAGAATAAGGGTAAAGGAAATTATGGTAATGAGAAGAATAAGGGTAACAGGGGAATGATGGTAATGAGAAGAATAAGGGTAACAGGAGAATGATGGTATTGAGAAGAATAAGGGTAACAGGGGAATGATGGCAATGGGGTAGATCCTGAACTACGTGTGTGCGTATGTATTTTAGCGGTGCGTATTTTCGTACACGTAAGGTCAATACACTCCCCACGGCACACCCCTTGCACGGACGTATTTTCTCAAATTACGCGACCCAAACCCTACCTTAACTTTTCCTAACGTAACAGAATACGTCCGCTAACGGGCGTACAGACTACGCGAACGTACGCAGCTTAGCACGCCCATACTGTACACTTTAAATACCACCCCCCGCCTACTTCACGTAAAACGCACGTATTGGTCACTAACGTAAATTTGGCACGCCCACACGTAAGTATTTACGTTAGCAATACGTGAATTCTCCATACGTTTGAAAATACGCTACGTGAATGTGCTTATTTTCTGCGGTGCGCATGCGCAGTGCGTACAAATCTGCGAATTCACGTGTCCGCCACACGTAAATTCGCGGAAATGCGTAATTCAGGATCTGCCCCTTAGTCTTTAATTTTCTTAGCTAAACGTAGTTAAGGTTTCGTCTGTTGGCATTTCTCAGGGTTAAAAGAGGTAACCCCTTCTTGATTGGATAAGTCGTGGATAAGGTAATTCAAATAAAGAATTTTAAATATTTACAATGTATGTTATGTTATGATAAATGGGATTTACATATGCTGATCATAATAACCTGCTTTCTTGGCCCAAATCCAATTTATTGTCTTAACCAATCTGCTTAGTTAACTCCATAAAAGTGAATTAGTTCCCAATAAAGTTGTCGGTGTGTTTATTATAGTGTTTAAGTTAAGGGTAAGTTTTCCCTGAGTGTAACGGGAAGGTCACACTTATCATGCATGGGGCGTTTAATATTTTTGGGGGTGGTGGTGGTCTTTGTACTACTTTGTTTGCCAGAATAATAAATATTGTACTGCAAGATTACAAAATGTCAAATGTTATGTTGTAATATAGGTATGAATATTATAATATTATGCATAAGCACCTACATTAACAAATTAATAAAATAATAAGCTGAATATGATGTAGAACACTAATATAATACATATAAGTAATAATCTTAATGGTCCGTATTCACAGTTACGTAGTTTTCGTCTTACGTATGTTGTTTTAAGAATTGAGCTACTACGCATGCGTACCATTTCTGTAGAAATGTACGTAGATAGCATAAATAAGCTACTACACATGTGTAGTAGCTCAATTCTTAAAACAACGTACGTAGACAAAAACTACGTAACTGTGAATACGGACCAATAACACTAACAATTTTTTTTATGCGCTTCATTAACTGATCTATGGAAAGTCTAACAATCTTCATAAATTACTTCATTTCCACAAACAATGCTTTGGATCCAGATTCCATCAAAGTGAGCATTTTCTGATCGCTGATGGCACTCAAATCATCATTACATTGCAGAGTTTTTTCCTGTACTGGGTTTCCAACATGCAGGGCAGGTGAGATCACAAGAAGGAGGGCTTATGATTTTAATTGCACAGTATGGGCGTACTAAACACCCACCACAGTATCCAGACTTCTAGTTTGTTCCCATTTTAATTGAGGATGGATTGGAAAGGGTTTTCCAACTCACTCTTATGGAAAATAGGAAAACACAGCACCATTGGAAGTCTGGATAGAGGGCCTGATTCAGAGGCTGAAAATAAGAACTTAAAGTTACACCTGGGCTAAACCATGTTGATTTTAGGGGAGTCAAATTTCATTTGTTGCAACAGTATTATAGTTAAAAAGTGATGTTTCCCAGCTCAAGATTAATTAGCAGTTTATAAGTGAAGCTGATCAGGTATCTGTGTGCAATAAGTAAAAGCAAAGCATTCTCCCTGCATGCATAGAATAAAATTAACTTGACTCCCCCTGAAATCAACATGGTTTTACCCAGGTATAACTTTAAGTTCTTATTTTCAGCCTCTGAATCAGACCCAGAGTCCAGAATTATTAAAATGATCATGTAAACCATTTTTTGTTAATCTTTAAAACTACCTAAAGGAAAGATATTATAAAATAAAAATTAGTATACAATGTCAAAAATTAACAAAAACATTAAATCAAATTACTCAAATTCATGCTATCATTTTCCCAGCATCCTAAGGACCAAGATCATTTTAATGCAAGAGAAAACACTGACCTTTTCAGATTTAAATCATGGTGGAAAAAGGTGTTTGTTTGAGCAGATATAATGTAAAAGGGGTAGTCATGCTTTTATGAGCTATGTCTATTCATTTATAAATACTAGAACATTCTTTAGTCCATTTCTACTCTTTTTTACTGTTTCTTGCAATAGGTGCTGATCTTAGAAAATTCGAACATTGGACCAGATCCAGATTTTGATAAGAGGATAACAGAGGGAGTCAAGTAAAATTTATTACATGCGGGCAGAAAAAATACTTTGCTTTTGCTCATTGCACACAGATACACCGGTTACAAAAAAAATAATTTTAAATTACAAAAAGGACACTAATGTTTCACAAATAATAACATTGGGCCTGATCCAGAACAACGCTTCAAAGCGAATTTACGCGTGGCGGACACCTAAAATCGCTGTTTAGTACGCACTGCGCATGCGCACCATAGAAAATACGCACATTCACGTAGCGTAATTGTGAACGTATGGGCCATTCACGTATGTGTCACGTAAATACTTACGTGTGGGCGTGCCAATTTTACGTTCCTCCAAATTACGTGTGAAATACGTGAAGTAGGCAGGGGGTTATATTTAAAGTGTACAGTATGGGCGTGCTTAGCTGCGTAAATTCGTACAGCCCATACGTACGTGTGCGTATGACTGCGGTTACATTTGAAAAAGTAAGGGTAGGGTTTGGGAAGCGTATCTTGACAAAATATGTCCGTGCAAGGGGTGTGCCGTGGGGAGTGTAGCGAACTTACGTGCACGAAAATACGCTCCGTGAATAAATGTACGGCACACGTAGTTCTGGATCTACCCCATTGTTATCATTTTTTAAAATAAAAGAAGGAAATTACTTATAGCAATATGGACAGTGTATTAAAAATCTATACTTGTTACACTGTAATGCTTTTTAATATTCCGGGCACTGTAATTCTATTTAATATTTGGGGCACAGTGTAAAGTTAGTTTATTTTGGGCACTGTAATGCCCTTAGTAAATTTACCCCTTAGTCTTTATAGTAAGTAAGCATGGTGCAGTGGTTTTAAGGTAGGGTAGATCATATATCTGTAAAAATTCGGTGGTTGGCTGCCCCACAGAATGCTGGATCCATTCGGAAGCTCTGAGCGCAGGACCATCGGAAGTCTAGATCTGGCCCATCATATCTTCAGAAAAATATGATAAAAAGAAGTGATATAGACGCCTCTATAATCAAGGCTCTGAGTTGCAGAAATAGAATTGTAATATGAAATTAATATTACATAACTAAATGTGATCATATTAAAAAAAATGAAGATTAATATCAAGATGTGGTACATTTACACAACACAAATTAATAAAATTGTATTTATTTTAAAAAAAGTCACTGGAGTAATCTGATCATATATCTGGAAATACATTATATAATAGTACTGTAGATGCATAGGCATCCTGTGGCACTTCAGGTGTACCACTACAAAAGAATCAAACTTAAAGTTGTACTAGTAATCAATGCTTTAAGTGCTACCAGTTATTACTACAAGAAGAAATAACAAAGGCCCTATTTAGAGTTGTGCACATTTGTATTGTTAAAAGTATGCACTTGCAACACACATGCAATTAGTGTGCGATGATATGTAATTTGCTGGCCAACACCCATTATCGGTACATATGTACCTGCTTTGGGGGTAGGCAGCTGGCAGAAGATCCACTTAAATTTATTGTTCTTGATTATTTTCCAACTTAACATTGTATGCATCTTGTGTGCAGTAGGAAATGTGGAGTAGCCATATCAAAGTCAAAATATCTAGGACATATAGTTGGGAAATGAAGGTTCAAATCCCAGCTCAATAACGTTGAAGCCATAAAGAATCGGTCCAAGCCAGAGATGAAGGACTAGATTAAGAGATGGAAAATAAAAGAGGAAACTCCTGGGGCAACTCCAGGTGTAACTTTCCTCTCTTATTTTCAATCTGGTCCTTCATCTCTGGCTTGGACCAACTATATGCTAGAATTCATTATACGCTATATGTCTCCTGACAAATAAACAACAGCAACTTAATTCAGCAAAACTCTGTTTCCAGTGCTTATCATACCCCCTCAACCTCCACTCTTCAATTCTTTATGCCGCCTCCCCAACCTTACTCTTCTTCTCTATGCTCTTAACCACTTCAGGGTACTAGCCAGGTTCCAACTTGCATCTGAAATGGGTAAGGCATCTGTCATGGGTAAGGCATCTGAAAATGCCTTACCCATGACACTCTCAGTCACCTTTGAAACATATCATAATAATAATACTATAATAATAATAATAATATACATGTATCCAGCATATTTTTCAATTTTTTCCTTGTCTCCAACATTATGGTGCCTACTTTGTTTATGATGTCTACTGGTACGTTATATTTTAATGCATTTCACTCTATACCTTAGTAAAAGTAAAAGATCACTTTACAAATCCTCCAACAGTTTGTCAATGCAATGGGAATGGTTAGTAGAGTGATCACACATGTGTTTGGACATTGCGCCCTGCAATCACTATAAAATGTGTTATTAGCAGATCAAAACACAAAGTAATCGAAAGTGAGGATCTTGTCTACTATTATTATACATTTCTATAATAACATGTTGTTCTTATACCTAAATTAACTCAGTGCTAGTGCCATTTAAATTTAATTATACCTCCTTCAGCCAGCCAGGGACCACTAAATAACATTACTGACCTTAATTAGTGCCATATTTATTAGAGTAAGAAATGCTAATGTATGATGTTATAGGAAAACTATATTTCCCATTACTCTGACTTTTCTTTTTAAAATTCCAGAATATCATTTATGAAGAAAAAATTGTACACCCAGGGGCATGTCAGATGAAGGAGGCATATCTTTCACCAACCATGGGGTGTATCTTTCACCAGATTTTATTTTACATTTGTGCATTGTAACCAAAATGGAGTTGCCTGTTACTTTAGCAGAGCAGCAGGAGTCTGTCCCCACAGCACTGCAATAGCAATAACATGCTTCAGGACTAGAAGGTGAGTATAGGAATAGGGTATTGCTGGTCTAGCATCAACTGTGCCATTTCACGTACTAGTCTACCAAAACCCTTATCCACTCTCTAATCATATCACGTCTTGCCTACTGTAACTTCCTCGTCGTTGTTCTACCGCTTACTCTTCTTTCCCCAATCTATACTAAATGCGGCTTCCAGGCTCATATTCCTCTCACGCAGCTCTACCTCGGCCTCTAATTTATGTCAACTCACTGCCTTTCTTCTCTCATCTCCATGCAAACTCCTTCCCGCCCTCTCCGTTCTGCTAACCACCGCTGTCTGGCCTCCCTACTAATATTCACATCTCCTGTGTCCAGGACTTCTCCCGTGGTGCACCCCTACACTGGAATGACTTCCATTTTTCAGTCAGACTTTCTCCCATTTTGCAGGTCTTCAAGCTTAGTGTGTTAACTCACATGAGCAGGGCAACCATCCTAGTGTTGTTCCTTCCTTCACCACTCCACCCTCACATTGCACCCTCTTTATTAACTCTTCTACCCTTTTACCCCATCCTAACCTGGGGGCTCCATCTCAACTCATAACTGAGTTCTATCCCCTCCTCCCTTATCTGCCAAGCTTGACATCTCACATTTTGCCTTGCTATCTGTGCTTGCTTCACTTTATTGTTGGATTTTTTACTGTGGACACTTTGTGGCGTCTTATAAATAAATGCTAATAATATCAATAATGATAATGATGATAATAATAATATTAATAATAATCCATTTAACCAATACAGATTATTTAAAAAAAAATGTACTGTAGTGGACAATACAGTTGGAGAGTATGTAATTCTGTGATTTAATTGTCAGAAAATTGTATCAATTTAAGATACAATAGGCCCATAATGTCACGTGCATTGCGCCCGGTGTTGTGCGGCGTGTCCCAGTTCTTCCAACTGCCGGGACTCCCGCATAGTGATTGGCAGATCCTGCTAAGCAACCAGGACACCTCTGCTTGCCAGCAGTTCCCTGACTTTCCAGCAACAGGGCCTTTGGTCTTGCCGCCAGGTACACGAGACACACTCATTGGTCCCAGCTGAGGCTTGGACCCTGTCTTATCAGGTTGGCTGGTCCAATGCATGGACCTGATTGGACAGCCTCCCTGTAAATAGTCAGGCAGGGGAGCACTGCCTCTGCCGGTTATAGCTCCTGTTACCCTGCGCCTTGCTGTTCTGTCTGTGCCTTACCATTTAGTCAGCATTGATTCCTGAGTGCCTCTTCCTCCTGATTCTTGTTCTTCTATGTTATACCCTTCCTGCTTGTCTCCTGCCCTGTGGTTGTTTGCGTTCCTACCCTTCTGTATATCGCTCCAGTTCCTGCTCCCTTCTTCCATTGTTGTCATTGTTTGAGTGCGAAGTGCTTTAGTGAAAGTTAGCCCGTGAATGTCCACTGTCTGTCGTAGTGTCTGTTTTGTTTTCACTGGGTCCTGGTCCATCCTCTTGCTCACTCACACACATAGGGGCTGCCGCCAGGGGCCACGACCTGTGGGGTATCCTGCAGCCAGGCCTATCCTCACCATCAAAGGCTCTAGCAAAAACCAGGCCCCAATTAGACTCCATGCCCTTGTGAGTGGTTCCCTAACATATAACAGGAAATTAAAAGGCCAGTCTAGTCCCACATGATTTGTGCCATCATCTACCTATAACGTTCATAGCCATATCAGCTAAGTAATGCTTCCACATCATTTGCAGAAACTTTTTGATTGTATGCAAAAATATCTGTATCACTTATTAAAATATGCAGTCACACAAGGAGTCCTAACAGCTTGTGTATCTGTATCATGCTAAGTGATACAGTCCAGATCCAGACCCAAGTGCATGTTATGTTACATCACGTAACGTATTTACACTAGCATATTTTCTTTGCACTCCCCTAGGCACTCCCCTCGCTCTTATGTACTTTGGTCGTTTTATGTTTCCCAAACCCTACCTTAACTTTTCAAAGCATAAGTACTGACATACATAAAGGAATCACATATGTACAATTTAAATGCCTCCCTCCGCCTACAAAGCGTAAGGCGTCAAATTGCCTCCCTCCGCCTACAAAGCGTAACTACAGGTGTCAAATGGATGCACGCCCCTTCCTTCGTAGTTACGTTGATGGTATGTACATTCAGAGTTACGTGGCGTAACAGCATACTTAGGTCTGGATCTACCCCCATGTCTTTGTAGAAAGTCTGTTCAAAACATGGAGGCACATCACTTAGCAACCGATGTAGTCAATCGAGTAGTCAAGACTTGCCCTACGAAGCACAATTTGCCAGCCTACCCTATTTCTAATTATGATTTTCTGCTACTACATCATTGTACAGAAGAGAAAACATGAAAAAAATGTCATAAAAACTAGACTTACTTGACTGATCAAACCAGTGCTAGTCAAAACAAATCTTCTCCAGGCTAAATCATTCTGTAAGGGATGCAAATGAATATAAAGGTTTGTGCATGTAGAGAAACAATAACCCGACTTCTTTTAGGAACAGATCCATACCCCCCCGCCCCCCACTAGATTCGGAATTCGGCCTTCTGACTGGCAATGCATCTGGGAATCTTTGCCTTCTGACTGGCAATGCATCTGGGGATCTTTCCGACATGGCAGTGCATCCCCTTCACCCACCTTAACTTGGGCGTAAATTGGGCAGGGTAACATTTAAATTATACAGTCTAGGTGGGATTAAGGGGTTAGCGTACATGTGATTTAAGGCCACTTTAGTGGGAGTAACAGGGGAGTTCACTCCCCTCTTCCTTGCAGACTGCCTGTGGTTAACACACATAGATCAGGATCCATTCCTTAGATCTGATTTTGATAGCACTGTTTACATTTACCTCCCTGTGCAACAAAAATGGTTTTGCTAAAGTGTAAATTTGTTTCATTTTTAGCTTTAGCTCCTAACCCTGAAACAGTCCTAAGTAGATTTCAAGAAGAGAAGAAGAAGAAGAGATACAGAAAAAAATATTACATTTAAGCATTTTGTTAAAGGGCATGGTCTTTGTATTTAATAAGCATATCTTATTTCTTCTGATACATTTAATTTAATATATTTCTATAACTTTGATCTGCTGTGTGAGTGTGTCTCATGATTTTAATTGGATGACAGATAGACACATTATACATGACAAACAAGAAGTACGAGAGTCTGCTAATCCAAAGAAATGCAGTAAACGGTAATCAGCTTGAATTTTGAAAATTATTTGAACATGGATACAATTAGCTTAAAATAAAAAATGACGATATCAATACACATAATATAAGCAAATTCAGGAATACTTAAAATCTTATTATGATATATGTTTTTGTTTTTGAAGTCAGTATTTTGCACCTTCTACATCCAAGCCTGTCTGTTATTTATCTAAAATAAAACAAATATTTTTTTTTTAAAGCACCTCTATCTATCTAAGGTGTTATTTAGATAATTGGCACAATTGCAGTATACTCACAACTCAGTAATTATTTAATTTATTTTAATTTTAAAAAAAATATTTAATTGTTTGACAATACCCACAACGGAATTTTATTTTTAGTGACTATTGGGCCATATCCAGACCTAGGTACGACAGAGGACTTACGCGTCATTTGCGTAAGTCCCCTCTCTCAGAACATCTGCGCAAGCACGTGCCTGTGACTAAGTTACGTACGCCAGTAAGTATCCTGAAGGGGCTGACCCTTCATTTACTATGGCTGTATGCCCCTGTCACTCCCCTCTCTCGCGCAGAGTTCTGGACATTTATGTGTCAAGAATCCTACCTTAACTTCTCCGGACAGATTCATGAAGATCTGCTCCTTTCCGCCCCCGGCACTTCATTACCATGCCTGTACGGAAGAAGTTACAACTCGCAGCATCTGGTGCACACATGCGCTGTTGTTACTAGCCAGGAGGCTTAAGCAAGAGAATTGCGTAAGTTCCCTTACGTACTTAAATCACCATCCTAGGGCCAGTTACCCTATGTATTATGGTTTTATATACAAAAATAGTTTTTTATGTCTATGGTACTCATTTGTTATTTAAAAAATATTTATCTTAATTCCTAATATGCAATATAATTAAATTTACTTAACAGTCTGTCATCTAATGGGCTTTATATTTAAATGTCACAAAGAAAAAAAAAATCACTAAAATGCATATATGCCAAAAAAGGTGCATAATTAGTAAAAGGTTAAAAATCTATAGATATGTAAAAAATAGTGCCATCAAATAACTTTTAGTCAGTGAATATGGATCTGCTAAAGTCTGACTCTGCATAGTGTTTTCAAGATGCTGCCACTTCTAATTAGAGCCAAAGTAAAATATTTGACTTGCCAGGAAGCTAGAAAGAAAGATAAGAAAAAAAAAATCACCATTTATACACTTGCTTAGAGGCTACCATGCAATGTTTTATCCTGGAGGAATTCTTTATCTTTAAATCATGATTTACCAGTCATGTACAAGGAAGCTGCGAACAATGTTGCACATAATGAACTAATAAAGCAACACTTCAGCTCTAAGACAAAAGGCAAATTTAAAGCTTCAACTGTTTCTCCGTCGTCTTCAGCATCTGCAAGCGAATGTGGAATCATCGTCTGCAAATAAAAGAAAAAAATAGGAAATGTCTTTAACTTCAGCTCCACCTACAGGTCATATGGTTTGTAGAGCACTATAATTCTTACATATTTTTCATATCTAGTTTTCATTGTCTGCCATGGCCTAACAAGCTATGTCCTAACAAGCTGTTCTTGTAGCTTCCTCAGTATCAACTTACATATTTAAAAAAAAAATTTAAACTGAGGACCGGGATATTTTGGGGAAGCCACGGTTCTGAAAGCTAAGAATCTAGTGTATTATATTTTTGATTGTCTGGTCACTTTATGACAGGTGCTCTGGATATATATATATATATATATATATATATATATATATATATAA
>WWET01003825.1:89685-109740 GCA_011038615.1 Limnodynastes dumerilii | reverse complement strand
GGAGCGAGAGGGTGCGGGGGGACGGCACTCGCCGTGATCGCGTGGGCGGCAGGCCGCGTCTCTATGGCCGCAGCTGCAGACGCCGGGGGAAAGCGGAGCAGGCGACCGGAGCACACCCTGAGCGGGCCAGATGTGAAGAGGCACCTCTCTGCGGAGCCCAGCAGTGTCCAGTGCCCCCAGATATACGGCGGTAAAGTCAGGGCCTAGGAGCCGAGGTGAAACGCGTCCGTGCGGCTCGGCAGTCAGGCCACTCCCCAACTTTTATTTTAAAGATATTAGATTATGGTTAGTCGCTGGGTAATGGCTAGAGTGCCAGGCCTTGTTTTTGTGCAAACTCCCCTTGCTTTGTGCACCTGCTGTATAATTACCTCATAGATTGATTTGAGCAACCTCCATCTTGGAAATGTGTTTTAAAACGTGAGTTCATGTCATTTTAAACAATATTTTACAATCTCTAAAAAAGGCAAAAAGGGCCAGATCCTAAACTATGTACGCGAGCGATTTTACGCTAGCCGCTGATGTAAAATAGCCCATTAGTATTTACTGTGCATGCGTGCGGCAGATGTTTTGCCACGTAGCACTGAACGTATGTACCAGCCTCGTATCAACAGCGTAACTATAAACGAAGGGGCGTGACATCCATACGACACCCGTAATTACGCTTCAGTGGCGGTGCGAGGCATTTAAATCGTACAGTGTGGGCGTGCTTAGACACTTATGTATGTAAAGCCTTTACGTACGTCAGTAGTTATGCATTGAAAAGTTAAGGCAGGGTTTGGCAAGCGTAAAACGGCCAAAGTACGTATGAGCGAGGGGAGTGCCTAGGGGAATGCATAGAAAATACGCTAGAGTAAATACACTACGCGATGAAATGTAACAAATACTTAGGTCTGGATCTACCCCCAAGATAATTATTTTAAACCCACTTTAACTTATCCTATTTCCTTTAAACCTTAAATTGTTTTACTTAAAAACTATTATTTCCATTTTTGTTTTTTTTTAGATATTTTGCTGTGTTTTATATAAATCTTTGGCTTTGCATATGAATCGTCTTGTTTAATGAAACCTGTCTAACTGCCCAAATGATGACTAGTTTATTTGGCAACTTGCTGCATTTTGTAATGTAATGATAATGGGCCAGATCCAGAGCTACGACCGCTAGCGTAATTACGCTAGCCAAAGTCGTAAAAATGCTGATTTGCATGTTCTGTGCATGCACGCGGTAGATTTTACGACCAGAAACTCTGAACCTACTTACGAGCCTACGATCAACAGCGTAACTACGGACGAAGGGGCGTGCCAGAGATAAGACACCCGTAATTACGCTTCAGAGGCGGGGTGAGGCATTTAAATCGTACAGTATGGGCGCGCTTTGGCGCGTAAGTATGTGCAGCCATTACGGCTGACAACAGTTACGCTTTGAAAACACAAGTTCTACAAGAACTCTTAAAGAAGGAGATTTAGGACCGGATTCAGAAATCAGTTTTCACGTGGAGTTGCGTCCGTATTTTTAGGATCGGATGAACTGATCATGTATAGTTACACTATTTACGTTGAATTTACGCATGGAAGTTCATTAGGCACGTACTTGTGAATCGCACTTGGAGACATATGTGTGGAGGAGCGGGGTTGAAATCCGTACGTTCAAAGTTATGTGAGACTGGGTGGGGGAGTGCATTTAAATGGGCATTTGAGGGCACGGTTAGATAGATATGCACGTACGTACCTTAACATATGCCCGTAACTACACACATAGGGATAAGGGTGCTCTATGGTGGTGTAAGTCACCGACAACACAGCCGTGTAAGAGGAGTGTCATGGGTGTTACCTTGCGGTGTGCGTATAATTGTGTACCTTCAAAAAACAGATCTCTGAATCCGGTCCTTAGAGAGCACAGACAAAACATCAAAAAGGCTTGCTTACACATAGTGTTTCAAAGCGCTTTTTTCATAAACATAAATTATATCCTAAAGGACTATCTGTTATTGGGGTTGCACCTGAACGAAAAGAGGGGGTGACAGATTTAATAGATTGTCGTAGGAACCTCTATTGGATGTTTAAATTACAGTCCCTTTTTCCCAAAGGGTTGAACATAGTATTTGTTAGATATGAGCGGTTCGGATTCCATGAAATATGACACATTCAAGCTTTGGGGTTCTGAGACAAACCGAACCATGCCTCAATTCCTCCCACCAAATTTGGATCTGTAATCGAGGCAAAACACCATTTTCACAAAAAATTGTATTTCCTGCTTCCTACCTCTGTCAGGAAGTATCACATAACTGTAATCAGCCAATCACAGAGGGCTGAACATACAGGCAGACTTGTGGAGACTTTGTTTTTGTTAAACAACTACAACTTTATTGAGAAGAGTGGAAAAACTGAACAAAATGCCTGGGAATAGTGATATCAGGGGTGCAACTATGGTGGGTGAGATCACAGCTAGACTGTCAGGGATCCAGTGGGCCACCATTGGGGGGATTTTTCTAGCCCAGAAACACCCCCAAAATGATTATTTAATAAAAAAGAAAGAAAAAAAACATTAACTTGAAAAGGGAGCGTAGATTTGCGGGTGCTGTGAAAAGGGGCGTGGCTTCACTGGCTTATTGGCTAGACAGACATATAAGAGACATCCCACCACAGGGCAATTACCATAACAAGGGAGCAGGTTTACCCAAACGTTTTACATTAAGTTGCAGTGTGAGGTGTCCATGTATCCATCAGTGTCACACACAGACAGTAGTCATGTACATAGGCAAGGGTGATCAGCCAATAGTGTGACAAGGCTGCAGGGGTGATCAGCCAAAAGGGTGACAAGGCTGCAGCCACTATTCTGCCACTCATACAAGTGCTAAGAGTCATTAACCATTAGGACCAGATTTACCAAGCTGCAGGTTTGGAAAAGTGGAGATGTTGCCTATAGCAAACAATCAGATTCTAGTTCTCACTTTTTTTTTTTACTTTCTAGAGAATGTTAGCTAAAATCTGATTGGTTGCTATGGGCAACATCTTCACTTTTCCAAACCTGCAGCTTAGTAAATCTGGCCCTAGTCTGCTAAAAAGTATTAGTAATATACTGGTCAATTGCAGCTTTTATATTCCTCACCCTGTCCTATATATATTTACTGTGGAAGGGACCATAGATATTAGAGATGTGCGCCTGGCCATTTTTCTTGTTTTGGTTTTGTATCTTTTTTTCGTTTTTTGGTTTTGGATTGGTTTTGCCAAAACCGCCCTTGTGTGTTTTGGTTTTGGTTCTAAATTATTTTTTTTGTTCCTACAGTATTATTAACCTCAATAACATTAATTTCCACCCATTTGCAATCTATTTTGAATATCTTACAGCTCACAATATTGTTTTTTTTATCCAGTTTAGGCCAAAAGGTTGAATGGATGACTAAGATAAGTGACAGAAGTCAATTTGTGATTGCCGCACAAATATGTCCACAAAAAAGACAATCGGTCACACACTGAGGTTGGGGAGAGCACAACCACAGTATAGCAGTGCCCCTATACAGTACACAGCCCCTACACAGTGCATAGCCCCTACACAGTGCACAGCCCCTACACAATACACAGCCCCTATACAGTGCACAGCCCCTACACAGTGCACAGCCCCTACACAGTGCACAGCCCTTACACAGTGCACAGCCCCTACACAGTACACAGCCCATACACAGTACACAGCCATTTGTCACACAGCACTGCAGACAAACCCCCAGTAACCCCATCGTATGTCTAAAGCCCCTTAGTATCTCCTATCAAATGTCTCCAGCCCACCAGTATCACCCATCATGTTTCTAGACACCCAGAATCCCCCATCATGTCTCCAGACTGCCAATAACCCCATCATGTCTCCAGCCCCCCAGTATTCCAATCATATGTCCCCAGTGGCCAGCACCCCAGTATCCTCCATCATATGCCTGCAGCCCCCCAGTATCCCCATCATGTCTCCTGTCTTCCCTGTCTACTAGAAGAGCTGGACACATGATGGGGATTACTGGGGGAACTGGACACATGATGGGGATTACTGGGGGAGCTGGATACATGATGGGGGATAACTGGGGGAGCTGGACACATGATGGGGATTACTGAGGGATCTGGACACATGACGGGGATTACTGGGAGTGCTGGACACATTATGGGGATTATTAGGGGAGCTGGACACATGATGGGGAGTAATTGGGGGAACTGGACTCATGATTTTGATTACTGGGGGAACTGGACACATGATGGGGATTACAGGGTGGGAGCTGGACACATGATGGGGATTACTGGGGGAGCTGGACACATGATGGGGATTACTGGGGAAGCTGGATACATGATGGGGGGTAACTGGGGGAGCTGGACACATGATGAGGATTACTGAGGGATCTGGACACATGATGGGGATTACTGGGGGAGCTAGACACATGATGGGGATTACTGGGGGAGCTGGACACATGGGGCCTGATTCAGAGATCCGTCGGCAATGGGATCGCAAATATACACATCTAAGTGGCAGGTCGGAGCAGGTTACATCCCACTGAATAAACAGTCACTCCCCTTGCAAACAGCGGCTGGACCTAAAGTTAGACCTACATTGACTTGCCCTATCTGGCCACACTCACTTCCGACCTTATGTGCAATAGTTGCGTACATTTAGGGTCCTATGTTTGTAATCGTGCCCACTTTCCCTCATCTCAATGCCTCCCCCCGCCCATTTCTATGCAAATCCTTTGGTTCCTAGATTTCCGCTGGACTTAGGATCGCAATTGTTCCCGACTGATTCACAATTCCGACCTTAAGGCATTTCCGACCCTAACTTCAACGTACATGACGTTGCACTATTACTACACATGCGCAGTTGATGCAAAATCGATCCGATCCTAAATATACGCACCTAACTATCATTAATATCGGATCTCTGAATCAGGCCCATGATGGGGATTACTGGGGGAGCTGAACACATGATGGAGATTACTGGGGGAGCTGGAGGCAAGATGGGGATTACTGGGGGGAGCTGGACACATGATGGGGATTTCTGATCCGAGCTCCGACAGAAGTCACTTTGTGATTGCCGCACAAATATGTCCACAAAAAAGACAATCAGTCAGACACTGAGGTTGGACAGAGCACAACCACAGTATAGCAGTGCCCCTATACAGTACACATATCCTATACAGTACACAGCCCCTTGTCGCACAGCACCGCAGCCAAACCCCCAGTAACCCCATTGTATGTCTCCAACCCCTTAGTATCCCCCATTATATGTCTCCAGCACCCCAGTATCACCCACCATGTCTGAAGACCCCCAAAATCCCCCATCATATCTCGAGACTGCCAATAACCCCATCATATGTCTCCAGCCCACCAGTATCCCCATCATATGTCTCCAGACCTCCAATAAACCCCATTATATGTCTCCAGCTCCCCAGTATTCCAATCATATGTCCCCAGTGGCCAGCCCACCAGTATCCCCATCTTATGTCTGCACCTCATCAGTATCCCCATCATATCTCCTGTCTCTCTGTATCCAAATCATGTCTCCTGTCTTCCCAGTATTCCCAGCATGTGTCCAGCTGCCCCATTAATCCCCATCATGTACCCAGCTCCCCCTGTAATCCCCATCATGTGTCCAGCTCCCCCAGTAATCCCCACCATGTGTCCAGCTCTCCGAGAAATCCCCATCATGTGTCCAGCTCTCCGAGAAATCCCCATCATGTGTCAAGCTCTTCCAGTAATCCCCATCATGTGTCAAGCTCTTCCAGTAATCCCCATCATATGTCCAGCTCCCCCAGTAATCTCCTTACTTACCTATGCTGCGTCCCTTGCTCCTTCCTCCACGTTGCTTCGTCCGATGCCAAATACAAAACCCCGCGAGATCCGACGTGGGATTTTGAAGTTCAGACTTGTTGACGTCATACGAGGCGCGCGCGGAGATCTGCGGAGATCGGAGAGCTGTGCTCTGATCCCGCCTCAGATCCTCAAATTCGGGTGGGCTCGGTTCTCTGAGAACCGAGCCCGCACATTTCTAATAGATATTGTCCTTTCTTATGTTATATAACAATAGCAATACATGAGAAGACATTTGACAAATGTCACAAAGTTGGGATACTAGATCATATATGGTAGCATATACAAACCAACCACAATCTTGTGAGCTGTTAGGTGGTCCAATTTGACATGGAATGACTGGAATTTAATGTTATTCATATTAATAATGCTTTAGGAGCAAAATGACATAAAAATTACTTGAGTTTAGTATTTTTAACAATTTTAAATAAAAAACATTAAATTTTTTTTTTTACAAAACAAAAACAAAAAACAAAATCCGACAAAAATTTGGTATTTTAGTTATCTAGTATTTTTATGGAAATTATATATATAAATGCTTACAAATTGTTCTCATTATTATAAAATGTTTTTATTGTATGGGGATTTTTATTACATAGTTGTATTTAAAACGATAGGTTTAAAATATATTTAGCATGTTGATTTGAAGCACACAGGGCCTGAATTAAGCAGCAATCATGCCATTATTTATATCCGCCTTGGAACACCTTTAAAAATGTTGGCTTGAGAAAGTTCTCTACAAATGTTTTATTTCAGCAGTTTTTAAAATATTGGACATTGATGAAGTACTTTGATCATTATAGAGCACTCTTTTGACAAATCTTCTGTGGCTTTTAATCTGGATAAATCACTGGAGCAAACTCTATCTGCTTAAGCTATTCACAGTGTACCTGAGTGCCAAGTATCTGCTCTGGACTCCACCACTTCCTTTCAGCTTACCCCTGGAGATCCATAATGGATTACCATATTATAGGGAGACCCTGTTTAGCCTGGTATCGGTGAGTATATATTGGATCTTGTTTATAGGTTCCTAACTAGAGAACTCTTATTCTTACTATTGAATATACTAACTGTGTTTACTTGAATTTGCTATGGTGCAACCAGTACAGCTCACATAATTCTCATTTAGCTCTTGCTGAAACTGGTATTAGTGAGTGTAGAGTAGGGGCCGGATCCATCATGCGCCCTCCAGATGTTACAACTGTAACCCTAGCGTAGCAAAAATTTTCATACAAATTTGCATACAAATGGGCTGTGCTTCTCCTCCGCACGCTAAAGCGGGTTGGGGGAAGCATGCAAAATTTACAGTGTGTGAGGGGGTGTTACAGCTGCCGTCTAAACGGCAAGCTGCACGCGCCGGCTCCCGTCCGGAGTGTCATAACAGGGGGCTTCCACACTTGTGCGGAAAAGTGGTCGTTAGGACCGCTGATCCGCACGACCGCCTTAAGGTAGGCTTATGGCATTGTAAGCTGTCATAAAGCCCGCAAGAGAGAGGGGAGTGACAGGGGGCATGCACTCCCCTCTCTCTCTCGTACGGACAGACACCTGCATGTTTGGAGAATGTGCGGGGGTCTGGATCCGGTCCTAGATCTTCTTCATGAGTTCCTAATTGAAGAACCCTGCCTGATACTGCTTTTATCAACTGTGTCTGCTGGAAAGTGCTTCAGCACAACTGTCACTGCTTACAAAGATCCCATTAAGATCAGAAATTGTTAAAAAAAAAAGTTAAATACCAAATCAAAATAAGTTATGTGAACATATACCATCTATGGTTGTTTGATTAATCTATACCACCAAGACTGAGATAATATTGACTAACTTCAACTTCAGTGACTTGAAGTTTAATAATTACTGCTATACAACTGCTACAGTTTCTGCTATATGTTGATGATTGATGGTCTCATAGAGTATGTTTTTTATGTACTTCATATTAAATTGTTATATTTTATGAAAAAGCTATCATTTTTTGTAAAATTTTAGCCACTCTGAGAAAAATACTTTTTGAATTATTATTCAAAGTGTTTAAAGCGCTGTTTTTCCAATAAATTTTATATATGTTTTCTTGAGTCATTTGACCTCTTGACTTTTTTTCAGCTGCTAAACATTGTAAATTGTACATCATACTGAGCCAAGCGCTGCAAATAGAAGTTCTGATTCTTCTATACATTGTAGTTTTTATTTCTTGAGGGCTACCTATATGAATTGCTTCCAATGACTCATATAATAGTGTATTAAATGTATGGGAAACAATTTATTCACATATGTGTTACCGTATTATGTAAAACTGAATAAAGGCTGTTAAATAAAGGATTTAGACTTCCATGTGGGCAAGGGAAAGTCACATAAGCACATGCTTATGATTTCAGACCCCCTACCTTAAAACTTTTGCACTTAAAATAGGGATGGCTCGGAAGTCTGGATGCAGCGGAAGGCACTTAGCACACCCTTGTAGTACAGTCTGTATAGTCTAAATTGAAGGAAAAGGTGTAATCCAGCACTGACAGAGGGAATGTGGGAGAAATGCCGCGTGCGCAAAGAAGGGAGGCCAAACCTGTCTGCTGCCTAGACTGGATATAATGCATATAAGGGGTTTTGCTTCCCTTTAGTACAATGAAAGCAACTGAACTATATCTGTGGTGCTCCAGATTGGGACTCTGTTACGGCAAATGACCAAAATTGGCTTATATACACAATCAACATGGTAAAGAGTCCCCATCCAATGTAAAGCAGTTCCCAAACGGAAAAAGTCAAATGAGTCCCAAGTGCTGCGAGGTAGTGCTGCTGCTTGTGGTGGGATTTGTCCTGATTTCCAGGATTGTTAAAGAGTCACTAAGTACGATGTTGCACTCTTATCGTTAGAGCTAGTTGCACTATTCGATATGTGATACCAGGCTGAAGTTAGTAATGATTGCTCATAGCGCTGTCAGTATGGCAGCAAAGGTGAGTCAGAACGGAGACACTGTGCTAGGTCGTGTTCTTATTTAGTGCAAGTTGGCAGTTTAGTGTAAAAATACAGGCTCTTCTAGAGAGCCTGAGTCTATCGAGACCAAATAAAACATGCCCCCCAACCTCTCAATATTCTCAGGAAGACCCTGAAGCCCTTATGGACTCTTTTTTAGAACCAGAGAGGAGACTAACATCACCAAATTGTTCCCTCCACAATGAATCAGGTATTACCTCCATCCTTAGACCCTCACTGTCTGAACCCGAAAGTGGCACCTCGATGTTTGGGAACTCTTTGCGCTGAAGCATATAACTGTGTTAAGCTACACAAGAGCATTATCCTACCACCTTTTTATCACTCCCCTTTGATTTACTTTCAATAAATGTGTGTTTAATACAATTTACCATGTTGCTTGTGTATGTAAGCCAGTTTTGGTGATTTGTCGCAACAGAGTCCCCATCTGGAGCGCCATGGATATAGTTCAGTTGTTCTCAGTATAGTCTAAATACGTCCATCCTCCCACCAAGCATATTGGATTTCCACATACCGCTTGATCCTGCCCTGCCATTGCAAACAATCCCAGTATGGAATCTTGAAGATTCAGATCATTACTGTGAATAGTGTGTAAACGGTTCTGATCCTAGCTATTGGAAAATGCCCCCAGCAGACATCTGGCTCCAGTTCACTTATTTAAAGAGTCCACAATAAAACTGAATTGTAAACATGTAAACTAAGTACCATATATGCACCAGTAATAAAATACATAGCAACATTGATAAAAAAAAAAGCCCCCAAGACAACAAAAGCATGACTAGTGTTCCTCCTACTAAGGACCGACCAAATAGCAAATGTAGTCAGTTCTCTATATTTACTACCTAACAATTCTAGCAACACATTTATCTCCCTCTTCCCAGTAATACATATCCAGTCATCTTTGTAGTAACACATGTTCTTCTCTTCACACTCTAGCAGCGTAGTTTCCTTTTCCCCACTGCTAGAAGTGGATTGTTGTGCAATTTATTTTAAAGCCTACCCTAGACATGAACCAACCTCAGCTCAAAGTAAAAACATCAATGACAGTTGAGGTACTGTACATTTTCACATATAAAAAGGATCAAAAACTATGCCTATCATAAAGCAATCATAGGATGATCATCTTTGAGATCTTGAACTATTTTGACAGACCATTTTATTTCTCCCCTTATTTTGATAATACAAGTCACCTTTTTTCTTAGTATGAATGAATGAATGAATGAATGAATGAATGAATGAATGAATAAATAAATACATAAATGTATTTTACTAATTAGGAATACTCATTGATCGCTTATGCTGGTAGCATACATAATAAATGTGGTAGCATAATGCAACTTTAGGAATTCTGCTCTCTGTATCTGTAAGCCTGAATCTAAGTGGTCTTTTCACATATCCTGGGATTCTCAGGTCAGTTTATCTAATATAGAACATTCCATTGTTTAATAATGTAATTTCATATAAGAAAATATGACTTTGAAAGCTTATTTTTTATTATTTTTGTGGTGAAGTACTTGGAATTAAGTAATTCAATTTGCACACAGTCATTTGATTAGATTGGAAAGGCATATTCTACATGATGTATTATAGTAAAATAAAATGATTAGAATAACAACTTATAACTAATACAATGCAATTCCAACAGAATTAAATGTTTATTCCAATTATATAAGAACACATGGTTGGAGAAACAGAGGGGAAATGACATATTATTTACTTATTACTTATTATTTACTTCTTCTATTTATCCTCCAGAGGACCTTTAATTAATTTATTCCCTAAATACACATGATTTTTTTTATATATAGGCTGGCACTGTGCATGTAAATTGACTCAAAGACATATTACACTAGTCAGAACATGGAAGCCAGGTGGAAATATATTTGCTTATGATTAGATCATCAAGCAGTATGTTTTAGTATAAAGACAATGGACCAGATCCAGACTTAAGTGGCAATTCCGTACGTTAGCCCCCGCAGCGGAGGCTAATATACAAAATTTGCTATCCCAAATTTCATACCCGAGAGAACACAGCACTCCCCCTGCACATCTATGCGTGGAAGAGATTCTTATGCCTGAAACTTAAGTATTCTGCATGCATCTTTGTGTGTGCAGAATATTGAATTGTATGTGAGGGCTTAGCCAAGCCCTTTCTGTACGAATTGAATGCCAATGCCCACCCACTATGCATGTCTAGTGCACATGCGCAGTACATAATGACAGGCAATTACCTTATGTTATGTACAGAAATTACCAGTTGATATTAAATGAGGAGCTGGCTCAGGTTGAGGGGCTCGTGTCACACAAAAAGGCTGATTTTGTAGAGATAGGGGAAATGTGTAAGTGATTCTTTGGCAAAGTGTAAGAATCAGAATCAGCAAAAATAGAGAAAGCCATGCACCATAAAAAACCCACCCCTTAAATCCAGTGAGCAGCTGTCTGCCTCTCTGTACATGCACAGTCAACTGTTAGTGGCTGATAGCTTTAACAGTGCTTAGGACTCAGTCTATTAGGGCTAAGTGACAGTGGCGGAAGTACCGGAGGCAATGGAAGCGCTCGCCTCCGGGCGACAGCCCGGAGGTGGGCACTTCTTCACTCCATTTACAATAAATGGAGTCCATTGCCTCCTGCTCCCTCCTGCCCAGCCAACGGTCTCCCTGAATCCCTCAGAGTCTGTCTCTGACACTGACTACACTGACTGACACTGACTACATTTTTTGCCCATTAACATGTTTAGTTCCCAATCAAGTTGTCGGTGTCTTTTATTCTTATGTTATGTGGTAAGGAGGAGTGGTATTAGGGGACCGCACGCATCACACCTGGGAAGTTTAAACATTCCAAGTTCCCTAACACATACGCACACACACACTAGTGTTAAATTAGTCCACAAGCAATTAACCTACCAACATGTATTTGGCATGTAAGGAAAATGGATAACTCGGAGGAAACCCACGCAGACACAGGGAGGACATACAAACTTACAAACTACACACAGATAAGGACTTGTCCACAACTGGAACTCAGAGTTGTGTGATGCTAATGCTATTCACTGAGTGCTCTGAAGTAAAAGTATAATGATAGACAGGTTGACAATCAGTGATTGAAAAGCATTGTGATGAAGGAGGAGAGGCTAAGTTGGTGTGATAATGAAGTGGCAGCAGTGTGTAAATGATCTGTGCTAGTCTGTATGAGTCCGCCTGTATGAAGCCCCGTTACAACCAGGTAAGCAATTGTAAATTTTAAGGTATGAATTTGCACACGTAAGTGTCCAGATTTACTACCTTGAGCAGGGAGTGTAGGGGGTGTGCACTCATCTCTACGATATCGTCCGTACTGAACCATTCGCCCGTAAGGCATGCGTAGGTCAGGATCCTGCACAATGTAAGTAACTTTCCGCATCTTAAGATTTTCCTTAACTTGTTTATCCATAAGTAGGAGTGATTTTTAATACCTTCCTCACAGGAGTTCATTTTTTTCCTGTCCATTTCCCTTGTTATATTTATAGACAACATAATCCTATGTTATTGCACCCCCATCACATACTACTTTGAAGTAGGGTTCTAGGGTGTCTGTGCAGCTAACTTTAATTCCCCATGTTTGAAATACTATTAATATTTTGTGAATGTTATATTGAGTGGTCTGTAAAATGACTGTTCTGATCAGAAAACCACTTTGTTCAGTTAGTGATCTGATAACCAATGCGTTAAAAAAAAATAAAGAAGTTTAAATATAATTGCAAACTTGCAATGATTTTGTAGAGATAGGGTAAAATGTGTAAGTGATTCTTTGGCAAAGTGTAAGCATCAGAATCAGCAAAAATAGAGAAAGCCATGCACCATAAAAAACCCACCCCTTAAATCCAGTGGATGTGCAGTGCGGTCAGCAGCTGTCTGCCTCTCTGTACATGCGCAGTCAACTGTTAGTGGCTGATAGCTTAAACAGTGCTTAGGACTGGTTATGAAGGTTATTAGAGCTGGAAAGACTCAAGCTGTGTCCAGAACCATAATTTAACTTAACCGCACGGTTCTGTGTCTCCCCACCCTCGGCACATAATAAGCACGGCGAACCCCACCTGTACAGTAGTCCTTCCAAAACGTGACACCTGGCGCGTGCATGCGGCGATGTTACGTGAGAATGTGACTTACGCAAATGACTTTTAAAGTCATAAGTCCCCTTCTGTACTTAAATATGAATCAGGACTATTGATACAAAGATAATAAGTACAAGTTGAAAGTAGACAAATGTATGAGGCCAGATGGGATAAGTGGAAGTAAGGAAGAAGCTGAAAAATTCCAACTAGTGAATCTAATATCAATAAAAAGGCAAATGATGGAAAGACTGGTAAATCAACAAATTGTAAAATATCTGTAATCCAGCAATATACAGGATCACAAGCAGCATGGATTCACTGGGGGTAGAAAATATTCTTGACTTTTCTGATTGGATATCTAAAGTAGTAGACCAAAGAAGGAGCTGAAGACATAACTTATCTAGACTTCAGTAATGCTTTTGACATTGTACTCCATTGCAGACTGTTAAATAAGATGGAACATTTTGGATTGGAATCAAACATGGTTTTGTAAATACAATCTTGGTTGCAGGATAGACAACAAAGGGGCTGTACTAAATGGAATTCATTCTGGGGATGATAAGTTGAGTCCCCCATTGATTTCTACTTGGCCAGTGTTATTATAATCTTTATTGAAGATATTATCAAGTATGCCTTTTTGCAGATGACACAAATATATGTACACAAATCAGGAAATGTATCAAAATTTCAAAAAGGTTAGCGCTAGTTGGATTGTGTGACAAGAATGTTAGCCTAAAGAATATGCTGAGCTACAGAGGGATGAGATAATTACTTAACAGAACAAATATACAAGGAAAGAAGCGTTAAAAATATTGAATTAATATCAATTAAAACAATAAAACTCACAAAAAAAGGCTCTGCAATCCCCCAATTACTTATTTAAAAGTTTATATGCTGCAAGGGACAATATCTGCCCTGTTAATTTTTATTATCCTCTGGCATCCAGAGAGAACAAGGTATGCATGACATTTTGCACCTTACCTTACTGATATTGGAAACAGCCTAGAAAAGACTGCGGGAAATAGTCTTTATATTGGGGTTGGGCTGCTTTGGAGGCTCCTTGCCTTAGAGTATATTGAGCATCTTACCATCATAACAGCTGAGGTGCTTAGTCGAATCAGAGCTCCTACACTGTAGTGTGCAGGTCAATTGTGGACACAACAGCTGAGGTGCTCGGTCAGATTGGAGTTCCTACACCGAAGTGTGCAGGTGAATCGCAAGACCAACATCTGAGATGATCAACGCACTGCACCGCACTGCAGTGTGCAGGTTAATTGCATTCCATTAAGACAGTTGAAGTGTGGACTGTAAAACCTCAATTTTGCCCTCATCATTACTCTCCAAAGGTCCAGGCTACACCTTGTGCAGAAATACCATCACTGCAACGCATTACCATTTCCATCTTGTTGTAAGAGGCTGGCTATTCTAGATAAGTACATCTCTGCATTTATTAATTGGTATCCATTTAAGTTTGTGGATTGTTACCCATTATACAGACTATAGGCTGTTTCTACAATTCAAGCTAAGTGCGTCTTTGCATTTGTTATCCATTCAAGTTTGTGGATTGGCATTCATTACAAAGATAATAGGCTGTTTCTACAATTACAACAGCCATACTACACTATAATGTGGCCCTGCTTTCAATCATTGATATAAATAAAATTTTATTTCTAAGCCCTTAGTTGCCTGAACAATAACTGCATGAGATTCAGTGGGAGTGATACCATATTTATTTGAGCCTTAATATTTTATTTTGTGAGTTTTATTGTTTTAATTGGTATAAATTAAATATTTTTGAATATACTTTTAGCACTTCTTTCCTTGTATATTTGAGGTATCAAATATCAATTATTGATGATCTAAGTAGACTTAAGGAATAGTCTTGAGACTAGCAACTGGCAAATAAAAAAAATTGCTAAATCAAAGCCAGAGTCCTTTGCAAAGGCTTTTTATCTGCTCCCTTTTACATAGGAACATAGAAAGTGATGGCAGATAATAGCCACATGGCCCATCCAGTCTGCCCAGTTGTTTATTTAAAACTATACTGAACCTAGACCCTATTCACCCTCAATTTAGTTTGAGATTTAGGATATCCTTATATTTATCTCAAGCATGTTTAAACTTTTCTACTGTGTTTAAACTTTTCTACTGTGTTATCCTCAACCACCTCAGATGGGAGGCTATTCCACTTATCTATGAGTGACGTAATTTTTCCACACTTCGTCTGAATGTACCACCCTCCAATTTATATTCATGCCTATTTCATGCCTATTACTATCATGTTCTATTACACCTCTTCCTTTGAAAAATGCCACCCTCCTTTAGTAGGTCACAACCCTTGATATATTTGAAAGCTGCTATCCTATCCCCCTCTCCCTTCTCTGCTCCAAGCTATACATATTTAGTTACTCTAGTCTTTCTTGGTATGATTTGTGACACATGCCATGGACCATTTTAGTTGTTCTTCTTTGCACAGTCTCTAATGTATTTATGTCTTCTTGGAGACAAGGCCTCCTGAACTGAAGACAGTATTCTAGGTGGGGTCATATCAACGACCTATAAAGGGGCATTATTACTTCTCTCTTTCTGCTATTAATTCCTCTCCCTATGCAACCAAGCATCTGACTTGCTTTTCTCATTGCTTTGTTATATTGCTTGCTACCTTTCAGTAACGTGAAATAGTGACTCCTAGATCCCTTTCTTCCTCAGTAGTTTCTAATGTAGTGCCATTAATGATATATTGAGCTTTTGGGTTTTTGTGCCCCAAGTGCATGATTTAGCATTTTTTGGCATTAAACTGCAGTTGCCACACTCTTGACCATTCCTCCAGCCTACCTAGATCATCCATCATTTTGTGTACGCGCTTTGCCGCCAGAATCCACGTGGAGAACGCCGCGTCCAGACTGGTGAGTATGCCTGAAGCTGTCACTGTTTCAGTGACAGTCTCCGACGGCTGCGAGGACCCGTGCGCCGGGAGAATGGTACAGACAGGGAACCAGGGCACAGGTAAGTGCGGCGTCTGCCGCGGTTTGTGATAGTTACCTTACCATCCCCAGAAGGGATTCCATTTACTACAACCCTCTGTTGTCTATCCTTTAACCAAGATTGTATCTATGCAACTATCTTAGGTCCAATCCCAAAGTTTCCAGCTTATTTAACAGTCTGCAATATGGCACAGTGTCAAAAGCCTTTCTAAAATCTAGATAAGCTATGTCTCCAGCTCCCCCTTTACCAAAAATTTACTGACCCAGTCAAAAAATTCAACAATATTTGTTTGACATGATCTTCCCCCAAGGAATGCATGCTGCTTGGGATCCTGTAAATTACTGGATTTAAGAATACTGTACAATTTTTTTTTTGTTACAATATTTCCATCAATTACCCTACTACTGATGTTAGACTCACTGGTCGGTAGTTTTACGCTTCTTCCTTACTTCCACTTTTATGTAGAGGGACGACATTTACTATTTTCCAGTCCTCTGAAATCAACCCAGTTATTAATGACTGATTGAATAATTCAGTTAATGGATTTGCCAGCACTCCTCTAAGCTCTTTTAGTATCCTCGGATGTATCCCATCTGGTTCCATTAATCTGTCCACTTTCAGTTTTTAAAGTTTTTAGCCTCCTTCTGTTTTGAGAATACTCCCTGTCATCATTATTTTGAGTTTGCTTATAATTCCAAAAGGCCATCTTTGTTGCTTTCACTATAGTTGCTACCTTTTTGGAAACCACATTGGCTTTCGTTTTCTGGGGTTTATCCTAACCTTTCTTATGCAAAGGTCTGTTGCACTTAATAATGCATTTTTTTTTATTTCCCCACTGCTCCTATACCCCTTTCATGTGCCTCTGCCAAAGAATCACTTATACATTTCCCCATTTCCACAAAATCTGCCTTCCTAGCACCCTTGTCTTTGGGTCGCATGTGTCTCTCTCAGTCATTATGTTAAACCATACTGCTTGATGGTCACTGGATCCTAGGTTCTCACCCACACTTACTTCGGAGATTCTGTACCAAATCTAAGATGACCTCTTTGCGAGTGGGCTTTCTTACCAATTGCTTAAGGGACACTCCCTGTAATGAATTATAAATGCTCCCACTTCTATTGGAGCATGCTGAAGACTCACCCCAGTTTACATCAGGTAGATTAAATATATATCACTCCAGTACGAATAATAACCCCCTGGGTTTCTGGGTTTCTATGGTTACCCAAAGTGTCTCAGTTAGAGTAATTGGAAGAGGCGTATTAATGTATGATAAGGAATTTAACCCTTCCTTAACATACATTAATACGCCTCTTTCAATTACTCTATCCTTCCTAAATAAATTATAACCCAGTATAGCTAGGTCCCAGTCATGATTTTCATTGCACCGTGATTCCGTGATTCCCACAATATCCAGATTATCCCTTGACATTGCAATTAGTTCTGGTTTTTATTTAGTTCAGTATTTTATTTCCTAAGCTCCTAGCATTTGCACACATTGGGCTGGATCCAGACTTAAGAAGGAGCTTGTAATTAGGGGCCGTATTCAGAGCTCAAGGCGCATTGCATATGCGCTCGGAGTTTTCTGATGCATGCTACTGCGCATGCGCAGTAATTTTATTGCATGGATTGCATATACGCGGTCTTTAAGACGTTATAAAATTACTGCGCATGCGCAGTAGCACGCATCGGAAACCTCTGGGCGCATATGCAATGCGCCCGGAGCTCTGAATACAGCCCTATGAGAGGAAAGTTACACCTGGGAACAACAATGTTGATTTCAGGGGGAGTCAAGTTAATTGTATTCTTTGCATGCAGGGATATATCTTTGAATTGTTTACTGCACACAGATACTGACCAACTTTACTATTACACTGTTATTTAGACTTGGGAAAGGAAACATCACCTCTCAACTCTAATACTGTTTGCAACAGATGAAATATGACTCCCCTGCAATCAACATAGTTTAGTCCAGAAGTAACTTTCCTCTCTTAGGACCTGATTCACACTTAAGAATCTTTTTAAAATAAGAACTTAAAGTCACTCCTGGGCAAAACCATGTTGTTTTCAGGGGGAGTCAAGTTAATTGTATTCTTTGCATGCAAAATAGATCTTTAAATTGCTTACTGAAAACAGATACTGACAAGCTTTACTATCACACTGTTATTTAGACTTGGGCTGGAAAATATCACCTCTCAACACTAGTACTGTTTGCAACAGATGAAATATGACTTCCCTGCAATCAACATGGTTTAGCCCAGGTGTGACTTTAAGTTCTTATTTTAAGAAGATTCTTAAGTGTGAATCAGGTCCTTAATTTCAAGCTCCTTCTTAAGTCTGATACTAGTCCATTGTTCTGAGAAGTTGCATTATGAATCTCCTATGCTTCAGTTTATTTTTATTACTAGATATGTTTATATTGCTTTTTTTTAAAATAAACTTTATTGGAGCAATAGCAGAATAACAACAATAATAGATCGCTCATTAATAAAGGCAGAATACATACAGTTTGATGCAGCATGGATCATTGAAAAATGATACATCGGCAGGATCATAATAGAAGCTTTTGTCACAGACAACATGGCTGTGGCACTCTGGGTGGCTTCAACAATAAACTAAGAGGAATAAACAATCTAATCCGTGTCAAACAATATAGGCAGATCATTTGACAACACAGGAATCTCATACCATGCAGATTGTCTAAAGGAATTGTAAATGTGGTCCTTAATTGTTACCGATAATGTATCTATATAACTTTCCCATATGGTGAATAAATAAATGCTTTACTCATTTCTCTTTACAACCACTCCACTCTGAATATATAGAAACATTTTTTCCTGCAATAGGTCCATAGAGGGTGAAGCACTGCTAGTCCAAGTCTGAAGTATACATTTCTTTGCCACTGCTGAGACAATGACTAATAATTTTTTGGCCCCTCTAGTAAATCGCAGCTCTGGGGATAGCCACCCAAATATTGCCCAATCTGGGGTTAGCAGAGTGTATTCCACCAAGTATGTAACTATAAATCGTCACCAAAACATTTTTATTAGGGGACATTTCCAAAAACAGTGAGATCAGGAAGCATATGGCATTGCACACTTCAGACATGAATGAGAGTCTGATAAGCCCATAGAGAACCTACGCTGAGGAGACATAAATCCTTTGTGATAAATGCGAAGTAACATGTCTCTATACTAGCTATACTAGCCTTAAGGATAGACTGTAAGTATGTTAATGATTTAAGAATTTGTTCCGTTGTAAAGTTTGGGAAATACTGTAACCAGTGTGTTAACCCATTTTGGACTTTATCATAGTCTATCATGTCTCGCAGGAGATGGTAAACTTTTGAGATCAATCCTCTGTCTTTAGAAGGTTTTGCCAAAAGTTGATCTAAGTCATTATGCCAATCAGATGCAGTAAAACTACTTCTAACATTGTGTATATAATGGCTGGCTTGGTGGGCTGCTAAGCATGCATCGCGGGATGCTCGTACTTTTCCATCACCTGGGAGACAGGGAGAATCTTCTCTATTTGAGGTATTGTTAATGCCCTAATATTGTAGATTCCCTTCTGTAACCACCTAACAAATGGGTAGTGGACTAAACCATCCTGAAAATCTGGGTTTTCTAGAAGCGGAAGAAATAATGAGGAATGGTTGTTAACCATTTCCAATCTGACCAAGTGGACATAAGAAGTGGATTGTCAGCCCTCTGACAGTGGATAAAGGCCGTGAGGGACATTTAAGAGATAAAGGATTGTTCCACAGGAGTATTGGTATAGTATTCAGATCTGTGTATCCAATCCCTGATATAACATAACAAACTTGCAAGGCTATAGAGTTTAAGATTAGGGAAATTTATGCCCACAAATGACACACGGTGCTGTAATTTAAACATTGCAATTCTGGGACTATTCCCTTGCCATATAAAATTGCGAAACTCTTTGCTTAGCAATTTCTCATCTCTGAGTGTAAGGATCATAGGAAGCATTTGTAGAGGGTACAGGAGTTTGTGGAAAAATAATCAGTTTTACTAAATTGACCCTGCCCGAGAAAGAAAATGGTATATTCCTCCATCTCTCCAAGCAAGCACAAGTGTCTTTAATTAGTCCCTTCATATTAGTAATATAAAGGGTGTAAAGAATTGTAGGTAGTCGAAGGCCCAAATAGGT
>WWET01003825.1:43041-57604 GCA_011038615.1 Limnodynastes dumerilii | reverse complement strand
TGTAACTCTTTCTTTACTAGGGCTGCAAATATCACAAAATTATGGATATTTCTAGAAGTGACACGCCACCCGAGGTAAGCTAGACCGTTTTCCGAATTTTGACACACCGAGCTCAAAAGGTTAGCCATCACTGTTCTATAGAGATAGATAATAAGAAAGAAACAATAACACACACACACACAAGAACATGGTGTGGCAACCAGTATTTGTTGAACTCTGTTGTGAAATATTTTTTTTATTCCAAAGTATCATAAGGATTCAATATAATGAAGATAGGATTCAATAGTGAAGCAAACAACAATCAAGGTCACATCTAATAGCCATTTGTTTTATTTGAAATAAAGTACTTCCAGAATATGTCTCGTTAGGATTTGTTTCATCTTCTGCTGAATATATTTAAGGGGAGTTTTTTTTCCAAAAAAAAAGTTTAGACAATCTTAAAACAAACAAGAAAACCTAGAAAGCAAAAACAAAAGAACCAAAGCCCTCATAGGGCTGCAGGGACAAAAATGGCATGATTCTTTGTTGAAGTGTTTAGTGTTTTATGATAAGCTAGGTAGGGGTGAGCTAAGGGTTTAAGGAGGGTTAGATTAGGGGTATAAGAGCAGGAGGTGGGGTTTAGGTTAGCACTTCAGTTGCATAGTCTGATTCTGGATGACTGAGTATCCCCGATGTGGTGGTTTTTGTTCTTTTCTGATCTGTCTCTTTCATTTAGCTTTTTCTTTCTTCTTGTTACAAACGGACACCACAGCCAGGATGCGTTGTCTAACTAGGGCATGGATTTCACTAGAGCCCCTAATGGTGGGGATAGTCTGGGCTGCAGGACACCTAGCAGGTTGTGGCCCCCGGAAGCAATGCCCGGGAGAAGAAGAATGAAGACCAAGATGGAAGTAATAGCGGAAATAAGGTAAGTGAGAGCAGGAAGCGGGAATAGTCAGGAACAGAAGAGACTGACCTGAAATGCACAACACTGAACACTGAACGGAGACAGAGACGGTAGCGAACTACTGGGGGAATGAAGACGGACGGGACATACAGAGGGCTCACAAAGCTCGCACATGCAACCAGGGGGAATTCCAAAGGGAACACAGACAGGCACTCAAGATAAGGCTGGGAAAGACAAGGCATGTAAATACACACAGGTGAGAGAGTGAAAGAGGGGAACACTGGAGGAATACTAAGAGGAACTAGGCAGGAGAGTAGAACACTCAGGAATCAAATGGCACAGAGCACAAAGCAGAGGCACCAGAACAATAACAGCAGGTCACAGGACTGATTACTCAGATACTATAACTATAAATCTGAAATAGAGGCTGCTGACCATTGATTGGCCAGCAGCCAGGACAGGTCCCCTATGAAAGGATGTTGCCCATGGCATGGGGGAAATGTCCTATAGAGAGAGGAGGTGGAGCACACGCCTGATCGATGCTTCAGCGGCACTTCACATACATGTGTTTACATGCCGTGCACAGCATGTGCAGGAGCGTGCCTGCAGGTAGAGGCAGAGAATGCCAGCAGGGAGAGGCAGGTGAGTCCCATACATGCTGTTGCTCGAGCGGCATGTAACACTTTTCTCCTTCATTTTGCTTTGGTATCCTTCCTACTCTACTATTTATACACCCTTTCTCCTCAATCCTTTGCAGTCTCATTGCTCCCCACCCCACCCCCCGCATCTTTGTTCACTCTTCCATCGATCCACTCTGAAGCTTTAGGCTTACCTGTCAGCCGCAGATATCTCGTCCAGTCTGAGCCCGGAGGCTCCCATGAGTTTCAGGGACGCCGCGTCTGGAGGTTAGCAGCCGTGCACATCTGGTACCCGCTGGAAGTCTGCAGATATCACGGGTGCGGCCGGAGCACACATGCGCCCCGCAACAGGCATCCAGGTGCTGGGACTAGACAGAGGACATCTTGTGCGGCAGGTGGCAGGACTCACTCAGGTGAGACTCACAGTGTGGCCAGTTCGGGGTGGACCTCCAGGGACCTTTTTTCAAGGGGATCTGCATCTAGGCCTAGCTCTCCTATTTCTTCTTGCCCCTCGTCTGCTTCAGCTCTCATGAGTGGTTTTAGGTCTGGGAGGTCTGAGCAGTCTGGCAGGGTTTCTGGGTCAGTGCACAGCAAAAATTCTGGGGTTATGGCTTCCAATCAAGGGTCTCAATGGATTTTTCCATCTGGTATGTTCTCTATGCAAGGGTGGTCATCACAAGGGGGGACTTTACCCTTTCCTTTTGCCATCATGCCCCTTATGTCAGTGCCTATTGGCACTGGTCCAAATTTGAATTTCGCATTACTTGCTGAGGTTGGGAGAGCAAGTTTAGGACAGGCTGCAGTTAGTGCAGCAGGAGATAGTCAAATAGCAGGAGTTGTGGGGAATTCAGGTTAGGGCTTGATAGTCTCTGGCCAGTCTAATGATGTCTCTTCTCTCCCAGGATCTTCTATTGCCATTGAGAGGGATGACATGAATCAGTCACAAGTGGAGGCCATGGTGGCGGAACCTTCCAGTGTGTCTGCCGGACAAGGTGATCCAGGTGAATCCAACCGGATGCAGAACAGTCTCCTACTGTTTTGGATGGGTTTTCATTTGTGGGTTCTGCTGATTCACATATCAAGCCTAGCAAGGGTATGAAATTGCTCTGAAAATCCCTGGTAGGGGGAGGTTCCATGGGGAAGGAGGCGCCAGCAGACGCCTGGAGCAGGAAGGTATTTATGCCCAGGATCCCCTCGATGGTATGCGAGAATAGATAGAGTAAAAGATAGAGTAAAGAAGGGGAAGGTTGTAGAGATGTATGTGGTCACCAAGGAGGCAAGGAAATCTTAGAAGCAGCCATGGCTAAAGGGGGCATAGGTGAAGAGGCCTTTAAGATCTTTCCTAGGTGGCTAGAAGGTTTATGCATATTCACAACTTGCTATCAGGATTTTCAGCAAGGGGAACTGAGTGCCATTTGGTGTTACCTACACCTAATTCAAGACATGCATGCCAATTGAAGGGGAGCCATATGGAGGGCCTATAATGAAGGTTTCTGTAAAAAGCAGGAGGGTAGGCAGTGCATCGACTTTGGGATTGCGGACATTGAAATATGGACCAGGGTGACCCAATCTGTCAAATGGAGTGGCGGGAAACCTTCCCTCCAAAGATTGCAGACAGCAAGGCACATTTCCCCATTAATATTGAAGCTATGTTACAGTACCTTGGCTTAGCATGTACCCCTTAAGGGTCAAAGCAGACCTATTACACCACGGCTTTTTGTTGGGTTTCAAGTTACCAGTTAAAGGTTATGTTAGCAATGTTTGTCCACAGAACCAGAAGTCTGTGAGGCAGTTTCCAGATATTTTGCAGCAAGTAATGGAGGAGGTTAAATGGGGCAGGGTTGTTGGGCTTTTCACCGACCTCTATTCCAGATTTAGGATTTCTCCAGGTGGGGTCGCCCCTAAAAAGACGGAGATAACTTTAGGCTGATCCAGCATTTATCTTATCCGGAGGGAGGGTTGGTGAATGGCAGGGTTGTTGGGCTTTTCACCGACCTCTATTCCAGATTTAGGATTTCTCCAGGTGGGGTCGTCCCTAAAAAGACGCCGATAACTTTAGGCTGATCCAGCATTTATCTTATCCGGAGGGAGGGTTGGTGAATGATGCGATCGATCCTTTCTATTGTAGGGTGGATTACCAGTCATTTGAAGAGGCGTTTGAAATGGTACAATCCTGCGGCAAGGGCGCTCTGATAGCCAAGCTGGATATTAAATCCGCTTTCTGTTTGTTGCCTTTACACTCGGAATCCTTTAGATTCATGAGTTTCCATATGCTTCAGGGTTATTTTGTGGATTGCTGTCTGGCTATGGTTTGTGCCATTTCCTGCGTCTTCTTTGAGAAGTTTAGTTCCTTCCTTAATTGGTGCATCCAGGTGGAGGGCAAACATCAGTGTATTGCCCACTACCTTGATTGGTCCATCCGCGTCTGATAAGTGTGCTCAGGCCCTATTTTCAGCGAAAGCATTTCTTGCGCATTTCCCGATAGCCCCAGAGAAGACAAAAGCTCTACTACATGCCGGGCATACCTGGGCATCAAAATTGATTTGGTAGATGGGATTTGTTGGTTGCCTTTAGACAAAGTACAGTGCTTGCGTGAGATGTCGGAATTGCAAGCAAAGCGGAAGGGTGTGGCAGTCACATCACTTTTATCACGCTTTCTCGCAAGGTCCGGGACAACATGGCAGTGTGGACGACCTTTCTGGCTGAGTTTAATGGCATTTGTATTTGGCAGCACCCTGTAGCATCTAACCTTGATGCATAGCTTTATACGGATGCGGCTGGGTCAATCCGTTTTGTAGCCTACTTCCAGTAACAATGCTGCCAACTTAGTGATCTGGGAATAATTTCCCATCAGTGTCGCGGTGGATATTTGGGCAAGCGAGTTGCGGAACTGAAGCATTTTATTCTGGTGTGACAATCTTGGGGTAGTGCAGGCCATCAACAGGCAGGTTCCCGGGTGGAAAACAAAATCACAGATACCTTGTCTCATTTTGAGTGGTGCCGGTCTAGGAAGCTTGCCCCAGGGACGCAGGCTCTTCAGTTGCAGATTCTCCCTCCCGTAGAGTTAATTAAGTTTATTGTGTTTTTCTCTTGCTTAACTTTTCCTTTCCAGACGGTGTGTGGTTGGAGCGGTAACAGTGGGGGGGGGTTAGCAAAAGGAGTGTTGGTGCAGGATATAAATTGTTGGGGGAACTGAGGGGACCGGTCTGGCAACAAACACAACTCGGTTGCAATTCCAAGTCATCATACCCTAGCGGTTGGGTCCAGTAGGAACTGCCACCTTCCAGTAGGAAGTAGGAACTGCTGGGGTGGAAAGTTAGAATGGGGGAAAACAGTGTTCTTGCCAGAAGACCAGTCTCAAGGGGGCGCCAAAGTATAATGTTGGATCCATATTTGTTGTTGGTTTTGGGGGAGATGCTGAAACCCCCATCTGCTATTGGGCCACCTATTCACTTCTTGTTGCTAATCATCATAGTCAACAATTCTAATTGGCCCAAATCAATAAATCACGTTCCCTTTTTAATTTCAGCAATGTCTCCTGGTGTTTATTTGGATAAGGTGTGCCTGGCTGCATCACGCATGGATGTGTGCTTTGCCGTTAACACCCTATTAACCTGAAGGAAATTTAGGATTAATTCACACCAAAATGTCAAGAAAACAAGAAAACGTATATTGCAAATGGACTTTCCCCATGAAGGTTTTTTGCTCTTTTTAGACCTTATAAAATAAACGTAAGCTATAAAATCAAGCAACCATTAAGGTACAAACTCAAGAGGACTTGTTAACCAATTCCTTCCCATCCTCCCGCTCCCAAATTACTTCAGCTATCGCTCCCCCTTCATTTCTCCAAAATCCCCTGTCTATTTAATCCCACTTTTTTTTTACTTTTTTATCTTCCTATTTTTTTTCCTTCTTTCTTCTCCCTATATAGGCTCTGTGGCACAGCCTGTCTCATTAAGCTAATATGACCTTGGCAGCATCATTCTGCTGATAGTCTCTCTCCAGTAAGATTGACATAGACTGATTCATGCCGGATCCAACACTACAGGAAGTTATTAGCAGTGGTGAATCAGGCAATGTTCTGTGTCCATTGCTGCACTAGTGGCCAGTTCTTGGACAGTATTAGGATCTCATGGCAGTGCCTTCTAAAGTCCTAGTAACAAGTAGCCTGTGTTTTCAGATACTGTGAAAGGTCCAATCATCATTATAAAGTCAATGACTATTGATGGAAGCAATAAGTTACCCTGAATATTGAAGTAATAATTGACTAACTCTCCTTTGAGCACATTTGATTGAATAACTTTTGATTAATCCTAGCACTAGGGGCTAGTAAAATGTTTCCAACTCAAATCAATGTATCTCCTCGATCTATGTGAGGGAGAGAGATTTGATAAAACATAGGGAGAAGGTGCTGGGCAGAATGTGGTGGAGGGTCCTAGAGAAGATAAATAAGAAGTAAAATATAATATAAAGAAATGGTTCACGTGGGTAGAGTTGAAGAAAAAAGGAAGGAACAGGGAGAAAATAGAAGGGGAAATGGAGCAAAAAGACAAAAAATAGATAAAAGAAAGGAAATAAGAGGATGTGAATTATAAGAAGGACAGGAAGAGCAAGTGAGTGAGTAAAGAAAAAGTGAAGCATGGTGGAAGAATTTGAAAAAAATGAAGACAAGAGATGAAAAAAGGTGCTGAAGGCAAAGGTGATGGTGGAGGTGAGATGGCCATTTTTTAACTGCTTTGGCAGCAAATACTCAAAATCAGCCTTATGATAAATTTAGGGTCATGTAATTATTCGGTATTCAGTTCATATATGATGCATATTTATAAATAAAATACGTATTTAACTCCCAGCATTTAGGTTTTTCTTACTACCTTTTGTGAAATAGACAATGAATATTACAATGAGTGCTATTTATTTAAGGTAAATTTTACATGTAAATTATATGTTAGTAAATAAGCACTAGTGTGAAGAAGAGATACAAATTTAAATTTATGCATGTAAAAATCATGACTTTACATTAACAATTTGGCCAGGTATACAAATAACCAGACCTAAGACAGCAAGATTTTAAAAGGTGATGATGATGATCATGAGTATTATTAAGAATGTCTGCTTTTGAAACAAATTTTATCATCTTAGGCAAATAAAAGTGCAATTTAAGGAACTTTAAGGAATTTTAATTCGATTTAAACAATTGATCAGTTTCACCTTTATTAAAAGGTGATGGACAGTAAATAAAAAAATGTATAATTATAAAGTGCAGAAATATTCAAAATGTTCAGCAAAGTTATTTCAAAATAGAAATAATTCAAAATAAAAGTTTACATGCCCTTGAAAGTTCTAAGCAACAATGGTGTTGCTAGGTTTTCAGGGTTGTTACTACAGCAAGAGAAAAGAGCTTCAGATAGTACAAACTTTACATAAAGAAAGGTTATTCATTTTTGATGATCGCATACTTGCTTTACAGATTTATAGCTATGTGATGCAATTGTTGTATCTGAAAAACACTGATCACCAAAGGTTTAGACAATCCTTCCCCTAAGCAAGGTTTTGTAGATAAAAGTGTGTGGAATAAAAGTGAAAGAACTACGGAACCTTAAAAAATAAGTATGTATATAAAACATTAATAAGACTTTCTAACAGATCACATTGACAACATCTGAATGAAAACCACATAAAATATCCCCTTTTGCCTATCTTTAGTTCTGGTAAAACTGCTTTCTCTTCCTTCAAAACTATAAGCACTAGTTTATTGAAGTTAAAACATGTTATTGTGCACAAAAAATTGATTTAAAATAAAATAACCACAACACAATTTATGTTCTTGCTACCATAATAATAAGATACAGTTTAAAATAAATTTCTAGATACAGCATGTATTTTTCAAAGTCATCTCCTGTCCACACATGTGGTGGTGGTATAGGTGCATAAAATGAAATATTTAACGCTGAGTCTAGCTCAGGTTTTATACTCAGTGTTTTTCTTGAGCACAGAGCTGGATATTGAAACGCTTTAAAATTCAACTAGAAGACGTCACCTCTTATTTCTATTTTTGTTTTGTCAGTTTAAATTTGTCTTCCCTTACAGTTCAAATTAGTTTGATTCAGGTCTACACTTGCACCTGTTTTGTCCTTCTTTTTAAGCTATGGATCAACCGCTGTATAGAATTCTGCAACTTGATAAACTCAATAGACCGGATACAGATTTAAGTACTCTGTGCGAGTGAAACTGCTCCACAGCAGAAGAGGAGGTGATCCTAAATTCAGTACTTCAAGGGTAGTACACTTCTCTTGCACGCATGGAACTTCCACCCTAAATCCTACTTTAAGTTTTACGCACCTGCGACATGTAAAATGGGACTGGTACATAATGAAGGCTCATACATAAGTGCTTAACCTAGCCCTTACTATACAATGTAAATCCTTCCCTTGCACACCATGCATACACATCCTGCCCTACTGCTAGAAAGGATTCTAGTCCAGTCCAATACTTCATTTATATGTTATCTTTCCTTAGTTTACATGTTGTGAGGGAAAAGTGGTTTTCTACTGATCTAGTGTTGGTTTCAAACAAATATTTGGATCAAAATTATCATGTTACACAAATTTTACTAACTACCTTAATAATAAAATCATAAATGCGCAGATAAAAATTTTAGAATGTATTTATGAATGTCGACATAGTTCTAAAATTCTTTAAATTGTCTCTTCAATTCTAGCACCTCTGGAGGAAGTCCCGTTCCCTTGCAGACATTCTCCACTTCAAGTTCATTCTCTTCTCTTTTAGCTCTGCCCTCACCCTTGCCAAGCAATCCTTCTTTAAGTACCCTATCCTCTTCCAATCGTCTTACCCCTACCACCTCTTTGCCACCTTCAACTCTCTTCTCTCACCCCCCTCTCCATTTCTGCCTCTGACTTTGACACCTTCTTCACTTCCAAGATTGACTCCATCAAGAGCTCCATCTCCTCTACCATCACCTCCTTTTGTCATCCCCTCCGTCAACGTCTTGATCCCATCCCCTCTAATCTTCTCCGGTCTCTCTCTCTCTCTCCACCTGCTCTCATCTTGCCCACATCTTTAACTTATCCTTCTCCTCCTGATTCTTCCCCTCCCCCTTTTAACATGCTCTTGTCTCCCCCGTCCTTAAAAAACCTAATCTTGGCCACACTTCACCCTCCAACTACCGACCCATCTCCCTGTTGCCCTTCGCCTCCAAGTTGCTTGTACAAGCATCTAATCGGCTACCTTGCCAACAACTCCATCCTGGACCATCTCCAATCTGGGTTCCGCCCACTGCACTCCACTGAAACTGCCCTAACTAAGGTCACAAATAATCTCCTTTCTGCCAATTCTAAGGGCCACTCCTCCCTTTTCATCCTCCTGGATCTTTCGGCAGCCTTTGACACCACTGATCACCCTCTCCTGCTCCACACCCTTCACTCCCTTGGCCTCTCTGGCACTGTCCACTCCTGGTTCTCCTCCTATCTCTCGGACCACTGCTTATCAGTTGTAACCCCTAGCTCCTCCTCCCCTACTACTCCTCTTCCCGTTGGTGTGTGCAGGGCTCAGTCCTTGGTCCCCTTCTGTTCTCGCTCTACACCTCCTCTCTGGGTGACCTCATCAGCTCCTTTGGCTTCAACTACCACCTCTATGCCGATGACACTCAAATCTATCTCTCCTCCCTTGACCTCTCCCCCGAACTTCTGTCAAAAGTGTCAGATTACCTTTTCTCAAGCTTAACATGGACAAAACTGAAATTGTAGTCTTTTCTCCTTCACATATGCCCTCTACCCCTACTATCTCTATTACTATTGGCAACTTCACTATCTCCTCCTCCACCCAAGCCCGCTGCATGGGCATCATCCTGGATTCCTCTGTCTCCTTCACTCCCCACATCCGCATCCTCTCACTGTCCTGTCGCTTTCATCCCTGCAACATTGCTCGCATCAGACCCTTCTTAACAGCAGACGTCACTATAACGCTCATTCACTCTCTTGTTATCTCCCGTTTGGACTACTGCAACATTCTCCTCTCTGGCCTCCCTCTGGTCCATCTCGCAGCCCTACAATCTATACTAAATGCTGCAGCCAGACATCTTTATACTAAATGCTGCAGCCAGACTCATCTTCCTCTCCCAACGCACTGCCTCCACCTCCCCTCTCTGTCAATCTCTACACTGGCTTCCTGTCCCTTTCAGAATTCTCTTCTAGCTCCTCACCACAACTTACAAGACTCTCTCCTCCTCCACCGTTCCCTACCTCTCCTCCCCTATCTCCATCCACACTCCCTCCCATCCACTCCGCTCTGCTGGTGACCATCGCCTCAATTCCAACCTGATAACTACCTCTAACTCCCGCATCCAAGACTCTCCAGGGCTGCCCCTCTCCATTGGAACAACCTATCACATCCTATCAGGGAATTCAGCACCCTCCAATCCTTCAAACGCTCCCTCAAAACCCATTTCTTCAGGCTAGCCTACCCTTCCTCCACCTAAGCTTACCTGCCCTTCCCATCTTCATCACTGTGTCTCCTGTTTATTTGCCCTTTCTCACTTAGCTTGTTAGCTCTTATGTGCAAGGACCTCCTCCCTCCTTTCATCACCCCTCTATCTTGCCCTTATCACTTCCCACCTTTTCCCCTCTACTGTCTATCTCTGTCCTTATTCACCTGCTTCTACACACATATCCAGCGTCCTTATTTTCCTTACATATTGTTCTGCTTTTTTTGTTTTGTATTTAAATTTTGCGTTGTACATGTATTGCATTCCTTATTTATGTTTTTATACCCTCTGTTAATTATTGTATTAAATTGTATATGGAACTATTGTCTTTGCTATTGCCTTTGTATGACGCTGCGGATACTGTGTATAATGAGTGATAAAAGTTTCCAGATGAGTTGCAATAAATTATTTGGAATAAATATTCAAATCCTGATGTCGTTTTATAATTTATTTATGTAATATCGCTTATAAAACCATTATGTTTAGGATTTATAGGAAGAATTAGGAAGACTGAGGCTGATGATGAGGATGATGATGATGGCACTTATATGCAAATTAATTATACTATATAACTAATAAGCAATAAGATAAATAATATCATCAAGAAGAGTGAATGCACCAGAAATAATTGGTCTCATCACTGGGATGCAATTGCTGGTCTGAGCGAACGTATTTCGAACATGATACAACCGCCAACTGAATTGTAGTTGTATCACTGCTCGAAAAACTTTGAAAATAAAAATTTGCTATGGGAATGGGAACCTATTTCCCTGTTCCCAATAGTTGGAAGTTGCGGTGGGTAGATTACGGTTAGGCTGTGTTGGGTAAAATATTAGGAATAGGGCTTAAGGAGAAGCTTAGGTTAAGGTTATGGGGTATGGAGGGTTAAGGTGAGGGTTAGGTTACACACTTACTTTTTGGCGAATGACATAATGGCATATCTGCCACTTTCTAAAATGCAGATTGCCGGCAGTCTGCATTCAGCTGTAGAATGATGGTCTTTCGAAGTGAAGACCATCGTATCGGCGAACCACGCTCCATTATATATATATTGGTTTTTTATAAGAAAAGATTTTTTAATATTTCACTTAAATACTTTTCAATTCAATATCTGGTAAATCTATAAACACTTTCTCTAAACCTTTATCTTTTTAAAGCTTACCATTTTCCCACCTAGTGTATAGTGTATCTAACCAATACTAAATCTTCACTAGCAGTTGTTAACCACTTACCACACTGCTCTAAAAAACATTAACATATATGTATAAAACATGTAATATTGTATAACTCATTACAAAGGTTCAACCATAAATAACAAGTTTGTAAGAATCAAGAACAAGTAAAATACAACAAAACAAACAATACACTTCACTAGTTGTCCCATTAGTCACTATACATGTTTATAGCTTCTTAACTCCTAGCCCACAGTCACAATGGCCTTTTAGCCATTAGTTAGAAAGACTTTGTTGAACTGACCTTGATAAAGTTGACCATGACTATTTAGTATATTTGGTAAGGAATATATTGAAGATGGGGCTATTCAACATTTGCATGTAATATTTAGTAAAATGTTGTTACTTTATAGAAACAATAACATTTTGCTACCAATTAAAGTGCAGGCTGTTCCATTTTTAGTATATTGATTTGTAAATATAGATAAAGATAAAGATTATCAAGGGAAGAGGTTTACATGTTTCTTAGCTGTAAATATTTTTGTATTTAACATAGTAAGTATATTTGAGAAGGAGACAAATACAATATTATTGCACTTATTGGGGGAACTGGGGGAACAGTGTGTCAACACACTGTTCCCCCAGCGATCGGCTGTTAGTCAGCAGTCAGTGTGGTTTCCCCGCCTACGTTGCCAAGACAACCTGTGGTGGCTGGGGATAGCGGCACTTCCGGGTTCCAGGTACCTATACTATTGTGCCCTGATGAAAATTGTACTCTAACAATTGAAACGTTGGTATGTCGAAGAACAAATGATTTAATAAACAAGAACAACTTTCTTCACTACTAAACAAGCCTCTGTAAGTGCCTTCCTTTTGGATTGTATATGTATATAAAAATCTTTATACATCTTAACAAGTACAAAAAATGAAGGGAAAAAAATAAATGTTGTAATGAAACTTCCCTGCATTTTATTCTCTACAATTGTAAAAGGAGTTGGACACATTTATACCCAAGCTAAAGCTCCTCTGTGGTGTTAAGTATGTTTTCTAAAACACATCAAGAAAAAGTTGCATATATTAGCTAGCCAAAAAATTTTTACAGGATGAGGCAAATGTGCCCAAGTGAGCGTCAATAGTTAAATGAGGGAAGTGAAGAAGCCAAGTGGAAAGCCCTGTTGTGCCCTTCTCATAATTCAGTGGAGCACTAAAATTCTTGGAATGTGAAGAAATATATTTGTGGGTGGGCTGGCCTTAAAATGGTAGAGGATCGAAATTATTATGCAAGTCATTTTGAGAAAGATGGCGAAGCACAGATGATATATAGCGCTACACCGCTTGTTGAAAAATCAAGGAATGGTTACTCTGTTTGTCCAAGATTAAGAGAATACCACACTCCTGCCATATGTAATATGGAACAACATGATTTATATACTTTTATTGTTTTTATACCTTTTGCCCTTTATGCCCTATTGACCCTGAGTATGTTGAATTAGATATACTAAGGCAAAACAGAAACCTATATTAAAGAGTTGACTTACACCCATCTTCTATGGGAACAGATTTTCTAAGTGAGCAGTTTGAATGCTTTATTAGAAACCATTTAAACTAGGAAAGGGGACAGTGATACAAATAATAAAAATAGCTGCTCTCCCAATCAAGAAGTGTTGCGTGGCCAGTCATTAATGACAGATAGCATAGGCACAGCAACTAAGGGAAAAGAGAGCAGAAAAAGCAATATAAACATATCTAGCAATAATAATAAATTGAAGAATTGGAGATTAATTATGTAACCTCTCAGAGAAATGTGTGCAAATGCTTGGAGGTTAGGATATATAATCCCTGAATTTATTGCAATAATGTCAATGAATAATCTGGATATTGTGGGAATCACGGAATTATGGTGCAATAAAAATCATGACTGGGACCTAGCTATACCGGGTTATCATTTATTTAGAAAGGATAGAGTTGGAAAAATCGGAGAAGGCATATTAATGTATATGAAGGAAAGGTTAAACAAAACTTTAATAGGGAGTATTGGAGAAAAAACGGAGGCACTTTGGGTAACCATAGAAACCCAGTGGGGTATTCTCTATACTGGAGTAATATATAGGCCACCAGGACAAGATGAGGAAACGGCAATGTCCTATTGCAAGACATTGCTAAAATGACATTAAAAGGGGAGGTAATAATCATGGGAGATTTTAATCTACCTGATGTAAACTGGGGTAAGTCTTCAGCAAGCTCCACTAGAAGTGGGGACATTTTAAATTCATTACAGGGAGCGTACCTCAAGCAACTGGTGAGAGAGCCCACTCACAAAGAGGTCATCTTAGATTTGGGACTTACAAATGGTGACAGAATCTCAGAAGTAAGTGTGGGTAAGAACCTAGGATCCAGTAATCATCAAGCAGTATGGTTGAGTATAATGAGAGAGACACATTCCACACAAAGGGTGCTAGACTTTAGGAAGGCGGATTTTGTGGAAATGGGGAAATGTGTAAGTGATTCTTTGGCAGTGGCATATGAAAGGGGTACAGGAGCAGTGGGGAAATTTTAAAAATGCATTATTAACAGCAACAGACTTTTATATAAGAAAGGTTAGAAAAAGAAAGCCTTCTCCGACGTTGTCTCTGCCTCTTTCTATCTCTGGCTTCTGCCACATCACAGACCCACTTTGTCCTCTCTCCTGCCTACTATAGCCTTCTCCATTTCTATTTAGGACAAACTCACTACAACATATGAACTTTTATCCCAACCCTGGCGTATGTATCCCCTTTGGAATAACCCGCTATTTCAACTCGGATTTGATAGACATTCCTTCTCGCCATGGATAGCTAGTGGCATCTGCCACTTTGCAGACTTGTCCCCGTTTTTTTCCCTCGTTTTCGGATCTTCAGACCAGGCTACACCTTCCCAGAGGCGGTCTGGGCCGCACCGCCATTAGTGGTTCAGGGCCGCGACTGCTGACGGCTGGGCTCCGGTTACCTTAAGAAGAGCTGCTGCCAGGACACAATGGACCGTATCCAGAACTACGGCCGTCTTCCATAGACGGCCGTAATTCACTGAACAGTAGCTACTGCGCATGCGCAGTAGCTATTGTACATAATCTGCGTGTCGTTTCGATACGTAGATTGCATATATGCGGTCTTTTAGTTTGTTTGACCGAGCGTGATTCCATAGGGCACAATTCAGGGATTTTGAAGGTGGTGGAAGACAGGAGATGTGTTTGACATTAGCTAGATTTCTGTGGTGTCCAGAGTTTGAATGACTTGTGTGAGAGATCTGAGGGGGACCAGGATTGGGAGAGATATCACCAGCTAACAGAAGAAGAAGAGAAAGATATAGAAGATTTGGCGATCTAGAAGCT
>WWET01003825.1:26565-41577 GCA_011038615.1 Limnodynastes dumerilii | reverse complement strand
ATATATATATCGTTATTTAGAGTTGTATTCATGTACATATACTGTAATAATTACAATTATTACATGTGAAATAAACCTAAACATCAGGGCTTTTATACTATCATTAGGAAAGTGCAAGCAAACAATGACCTCATGTCACCTTGTCTGTAGGTTTCTGAACTATGAATTGAAAATATACATAGTTTGTTAGTTTGTAAAATAAGACTATGGTTTTTAAAAGCCCCATGTGTTAAAATGTTGTATGTGTTATGTAATAAAAAAAATACATTTTGATGATTATTATTTTAATGGAACGGATTAATAATTTGTTTGCTGACAGACTATCTCTGCAAATGTAAATGAGGTTCAGCAAAGGATCATAGATGAGCTGCAGAATCTGAACTTTATGAAAGATAACAACAATGGCACCTTTATTGAGAGAAAACTGAGCTTTGAGAGGAAAAAGACATTATCCCCCTTGGTAAGACAGACTCATTTGGCAAAAGTATCCATTGATAATCATTTGCTTATTTGTTACACCTGAAGGAACCTCTTATTGTCATTATTTCCATTAATATATGCTGCTCTGGCATATTACACAGTTTCTAGTTTTAATATATCACTTCATAAACAACTATAGCAACAGTGACACCTACAGGTTATTAAAAGGTACTACTCATGCTTAATTTAATAAGACAGAACCCTTATTACAAAATCTAATTGTCCTCCATTAACTGAGGTGTAAAGCCTTATCAGACCCTCCAACATGACCCCCTCCATTCGGTACAAAATACTCTGCTCCTGCTCTTCTTTCCTAATCTCTGATTGCAGTCACCTGTGTTACACACCTTTCTATTTAAATAACTAGTGTAGCACAGGTGACTGCAATCAGAGATTAGGAAGGAAGAGTAGGAGCAGAGTATTATGTACCGAATGGAGGGGGTCATGTTGGAGGGTATGTATATATATATATATATATATATATATGTACAACTGTACAGATGTCAGTTACACTGGTGCTCTAGCATTTCTGATGTCATCTATTATATAAAAACATTGCCCCCTAGCGACAAAATGGTCATTAGGAGCCACGCTGTGGAAGAAGAAAGATCCTGTTCCCGCCATTTCAAGTACAGAAGAGCCACAGAACAGGACGAGAACAGCGGGGAAGAGACTCCAATCAAGTGAAGAACTTTCGGCACATCCAGCAAGGCTTCCCAAGACAGATGACAGCAAACGGTGAGTGCCCAAAACTTTTATTTTTTTACAATCCCACACACTGCATTCACACACTTAGGATAGGAGACGATGACCACCAGAAGTGCACACATTAGGAAACATAATTAGTTAGGGAAAATTTATTTTTTACATGCACACTTACTGTAATGTGTTAATGTATATTTGGTGCACACTGTACACACAGCACATGCAGCGCCGCATGGTTAGAAGCCTTACCATGCTACAGCAATGCTTAGCCTTGTAGTTCTATCAGCACAACATGGCTAAGGCTTTCAACCATACAGCACTTGTTGTTTTTTTTTAACTCCCGCGACTTGCTGCAATTTTTTAAAGGTCTAATTGCAGTGCTTTTCTATAGAAAACCACAGCGATTTAGCCCTTTCAAAATCACAGCAACTCGAGTGATTTGATTTAAATTGCGGTAAAATCGCATCTTTATGAATACCGTGATTTAAACAAAAAAAATTGCGGTTAAATAGCGGCAAGATGAAACGATCTCGCCATCAAAAATCGTTTCTTGTAAATGAGGCCCTATGTGTGCTGCTTATACACTGAATCCCCAATTAAATATGTAATAACTCTGAGGATGGGCCGTTACTTATGGGCCACTGCTTTGGTCTTGCCCCCCAGGCTAAAATTTGCCAGCCAGCCCCTGAACCTTCCCCATACTTGATTTTTTCAATATCTTCAATTGCGCCACTTCCACAATTCCCTCGCTCCGCCACATTTCTATAGTTCCAATTCTTCTACATTAGAATCATTATGCGCCCTGCGTTCTCCCCCGACTAAACTGATTTCGACCCTCTATCGATTGTTTCTCTGACAGAAGCGCCCTTCAAAAGACCCTCATGAGCTTCAATGGGAATGGGAGCTTGGAGAGTCACTGGACGAAGAGGACTGGACGTCAATCAGAGAAAATCTTGCCAAAACCTCCATTTGCGTCCGAATCAATGAAAACGCTCATAAAGCCTACTATCGTTGGTACTTGACTCCCAAAAGACTTAATGTAATTTTCCCTTCCACTTCCCCAACTTGCTGGCAACACTGCGGTGAGGAGGGCACCCTGCTTCATATATGGTGGACTTGCCTGAACGTGGTGACCCTCTGGCAGGAGGTCCACCGATTGATCTCATCGGTCACGGGTGTTCCTGTCCCATCCTCGCCCACCTACTCCCTATTTCCCCGCACCATCCCGGACGCTTCTAAGAGCGCTCGTCTCCTCATAAAACATATTTTAAACGCTACTAAGTGTCAGATCGCAGCTCATTGGAAGTAATAATTTCCCCCCTCTTTTTCATCCATCATAAAAGAAATCTGGTGAATATATAAATTAGAATATATTTCTAGCATTCTCCATAACTCTTCTAAACGCTTCACCGAGGTTTGATCCTCCTGGCTTGTCCATTTTCAGATCACCCCGGTCCTGCATGACTAACCGTTAACTCCACATAATAATATTCATATTATGATAGTGGTCACCTCCTTCAGGTTTCCTCTTAACCCCGCTTCCCCTGTCTAACTATTATCCCTCCCTGACCTTCTACTAGCGATCCCTAGGTCTCGGGATCTTAAGATCCTTATTGTTATATTGATACTAGAAATGTTCTAATGTGAATATGTGGTTCTCATGTTGTTGGATTTTTTTTTTTGGTTACTCTTATATGCTTTGCAATCCGTGTAATGCATGAGATTATTTTGTTATCCAAACCTTTCTTCTTTCTGTACCCCTTTCCCCACAATTATTGAAAAATTCAATAAAACATATTTTCAAAAAAGAAAAAGAAAGCTAATGTGGTTTACAAAAGAAGTAGAAACTATAGTGAAAGCAAAAAAGACGGCCTTTTGGAATTATAAGCAAACTCAATATAATGATAAGACAGGAAGGAATGAAAGGGAGTAAAGGAAAAGAAAAACTGGCCCACTTGGTACGAAAAGGGGACACAAGCTTATTTTGGTATATAAATGAAAGGTGAAAAACTAATGGTGTATAGTAAGGCTCAAAACAGAGAGCGGGAACGACCTTTCAAAGCTGAAAGTAGACAGCTTAATGGGACCAGATGGGATACATCCGAGGATACTAAAAGAACTTATAGAGGTGCTGGCAAAACCATTAACTGAATTATTCAACCAGTCACTCAGGTCATTCCTGAGGACTAGAAAATAGCAAATGTTGTCCCTCTGCATAAAAGTGGAAGTAGTAGCCTTTTCCTTGACAAAGCCGACCGGCAAAACGCGCGTCAGACCACGCATCTTCTCTGTTTGTGAAGTGTTGAGATTCAAACTGTAATTATTCTTGACGCAGTGCACCAAAAACAGTCTTCTTTTTTTATCAGATCTCTATTTTCTGATTTGTTGGTTAAAAGTGGAAGTAGGGAAGAAACGGCAAACTACTGACCAGTGAGTCTAACATCAGTAGTAGGGAAATTGATGGAAACACTGTTAAAAAGGAACAAATTGTACAGTATCTTAATTCCAGTAACTTATAGGATCCCAAGAACATGGATTCACTGGGGGAAGATCATGTCAAACAAATCTTTTTGAATTATTTGACTGGGAAGTAAAGTATTAGATAAAGGGGGAGCTGTAGACAAAGTTTATCTAGATTTTAGTAAAGCTTTTGACACTGTGCCACATTGCAGACTGTTAAATAAACTGGAAACTTTGAGATTGGACTTAAATATAGTTGCATGGATATAATCTAATTTACAGAATAGACAACAGAAGGTTGTAGTAAATGGAATCCCTTCTGGGGATGGTAAAGTAACCAGTGGAGTACCCCAGAGTTCTGTACTTGGACCAGTGCTATTTAATATCTTAATAGGTTATATTAACTTTGGTATTTAGGGGAAAATATGCCTCTTTGCAGATAACACAAAGATATGTAACAGGGTAATCACGCCAGGAGGGTTACACAAAAGAAGGGATGGTCTAGGTAGACTAGAGGAATGGTCAAGAGTGTGGCAACTGCAGTTTAATGCCAAAAAATGCAAAATCATGCACTTGGGGGACAAAAACCCAAAAGCTCAATATGTACCGGATCCAGACCTCTGAAAGCTTTCCATACGTGTGGGGGTCTGTCTGTCCAACAGAGAGAGGGAAGTGAATTTCTCCTGTCACTCCCCTCTCTTGTGTGGGCTTTATGACAGCTTTCGCTGCCATAAGTCTGCATTAAGTAAATCATGCGGATCAGCGGTCTGTTTAACCACTGATCCGGGAGCCCCCACACTGTACAATTAGCATGCTTCCCCCGTCTACTTTAGCAGGTGGAGGGAAAGCACAGCCCTTTTATTTGAAAATGGGCTTGTGTGGAACTAAAATTCTTGCTACGCTAGTGTTACTAACGTTTGCGTACGTAAGTAGCCTGATGTTCTCAGGTCAGGATCCAGCCCTATATCATTAATGGCACTACATTAGAAACTACTGAGGAGGAATGGGATCTAGGAGTCATTATTTCATGTGACTTAAAGGTAGCCAAGCAATGTAACAAAGCAATGAGAAAGAGAAGTCATATGCTTGGTTGCATAGGGAGAGGAATTAGTGGCAGAAAGAAAGAAGTAATGATGTCCCTTTATAGATCATTAGTACGACCTCATCTAGAATACTGTGTTCTGTTCTGTTCTGGAGGCTATATCTCCAGGAAGACATAAATACATTGGAGACTGTGCAAAGAAGAGCAATTAAAATGGTCTATGGCATGTGTCACAAAACATACCAAGAAAGGCTAGAGGAACTAAACATGTATAGATTGGAGCATCTTTCAAGTATATCAAGGGTTGCACCTGGCTAGAGGACAGTGGCATTTAGAAGAGGTGTAATAGAACATGAGGGCATGAATATAAACTGGAGGGTGGTAGATTCAGAGGAAATGTGAGTAAAAATGACTTCATTGCAAGGATGATAAATAAGTGGAATAGGCTTCCATCTGAGGTGGTTGAGGCTAACATAGTAGAACAGTTTAAACATGGTTGGGATAAATATAAGGAGATCCTAAATCTCAAACTAAATTGAGGCTAAATAGTGTCGGATCCAGAGGTGAGTACATGTAATACTCAACACTGCTTGCTGCAACACAATACAATGTCCTTATTCTTTCTTGCCCTACCTGCTCCAGTTGACCCTCTAGGTGACACCCTGATGTTGTCCAGTCCACCGGACCACCTGGAAGGAGACAAGAAAGTTAAGTGGAACCAATCAAAGCAGGGGATGAATTGTGTGTTTGAGCACCTCACGGAGTGGAAGTGCATGACTTCACTCCCCATTTGGAGGGTGACTCATAATTGTTCTGGACAGGGACGCTGGGTCTGAGCGTGGGCCTATATATGCTGTTCAACAAGGTCATTGGTCTCTGTCGTCTTCTTTCTTGCTACCTTCAACCTGTAGGGGAACACAAGCAGCCTGGCCTAACAACATATATCGGCCTAATGACACTCTCTATAGGGGACTACCTAAAAGATCTGTCAGCAATGCACTTGGCTTCAGCACCTTAGCTTTTCTGACCCAGTCGCATACTCTCATTTTGCTTATTGGCAGTCTATTGACTACAAAGGGCTTATACACTAGAAACCAAGGGACAGAACAATCAGCTTCCGCCTACTATGTATGGATGCACAACTTCCTGTTGGCATCCATGTACTACTACTTACAGGTTGAGTAAAGCAGTACTCAGTAATTTATTGCCAGTTGCCGACACTTCAGCAACCCTGTTTATATATAGTGTGTTATCACGATTAATTACCCCAGTAGCTTATGGAATATGCTATATAATGATAATGGAAGTTTTACTTTACAGTTACTAGTGAATTTTCTATTATGCACACTGTGTATCACTACTGATTTAGAGAGATTTAATTCACTTATATAATCTTTTCGATCAATGAGATTTTTTAACCAATACTAATAAATATTTATTTTAATACTTTATTCATCTGTTGTGGGGGACACACTGGAGGAGTTCACTGATTTATCCCTACATTTCCCTTTTAATATACCAATAGTTTTAGCGCTATCTTCTCTTTGTAGGTTTTTGGATGTGGCTCTTGTTTTCTCTTTAATCTTTTTTCTCTTTAATCTCCCTCATTACTAGAATGAAATACATCTCGCCTAGTGTAATCTTGGTTTCAAAATACCTGCAAATGGGATTTCATGGTTTAAAATTAGTTTGCATTAGTAATATTTAACAATTTGATGTATTATTGTTTATCGGCTAATTGAAGTCTAGGATTGCAACCGACTCACAGCGCATCTAGCCCATGCACAGCACAGTTGCTGGTCCACTTATATGCAGAATAACAGCTGCTCTGCTCATGTGTGTCCTGCCCACAAAGAGAGTCATTCTGCATTTTTAGGGGCATGAAGCTGTTAAGCATAAAAACCTTCCAGACAGTTCCAGCATAGTAAGCTTTTGGCACATTATTTCCCTGGTTCTATAAGGGGTGGCATAAACTGTCTCATAGATCGACACCTGTCAAAGGGAATATTGTATTATTGACACTTACTTTGTTAACAATTACAATACTACCTGCGTTACATTTAACAACCCTATCAAAAAGTTTATACCAGCTATAATGCCAATGCTATCCCTAACTACCAAAAGTTAAAAAATCTAAGCTTATGTGTGACTGATAAACCTGTAGCAGCTGAATGGAGGACAAATCAGAAGACAACAGAGGAGAGTTCTGGAGCAGGGACAGTGAAGTGGCGTATGGAACGGAGGAAAGAACATGAAGGACAAGCAGAGCAGAGGAGATCAGGGGCCAGATTTACTAAAGGCAAATTTGTCCAAATCACCAGTGTTTGTATTTTTTTTACTGTTGATTTTAAAATCGCTAACTTACTAAAGCGAATTCGACCATTAAATCGCTATAGATGGTGTATTTTCAAAATCGCCATTGTTGAACTCCGGCGATTATTTCAAATTAAGAAGATACAAATCTCAGATTTACTAAGGGGAGAGATTGCAAATCACTGGAGATTGAGTCTAAAATCGTCAGAGTTAATAGAGGTGGGTCTGAGTGGAGAGTTTGTAGAAATCACCAGCAACTGGTCTGCAAAATATGATGGTGCCTATGAAAATAAGTTCTCAAGGGCTAACAGCTGATGAACATTTTACATTATTTAAATATGGCGTTTTCAGTTCCTATGCTGCATGCAACATATTGCACGGGTGCTGTGGCCATACTTATTGCCACAGAAAGGCCTGAATAGGAGGATCCTGAACATCACCAGCCCCAGGTTTCAAGCAGGCAGTGCTTACTCATTTGTTTAATAGGAGTTTGAACCTGTCTGATCAGGATGTGGTACAATTGTTTCATCTGAATTGCACTAACCTCCTGAGCCTCTATGAGCAGATGAGGAGGGATTTGGTGCCCTGATTTGGTGCGCCTTTCATGCTGCCCATACTCACGTTCATGTGTGTCTCTTTCTGTCGCCTCCCCCATTGGGCCAGATTCTCTACTTGCCATGGACATGGTACCACTGCATAGTTAAAAAACAAAATGATTATAAGTATTGAAGTATAATAAAAAGGAGATTATTAACTATCATTTTTGTGCTCACAATCATTAGTCCAAAAGCAATTGCTCCTCAAGTAAAAACTATGCAATAAAATAAACAAGATAAAATAAACCATTAATGCTGGTACTTACAAGAAGAGAAGTAAGTTGCAAATCCAAGCATAAACAAGCCAACAAACAAGAATATAACAGTTGATTAGTCACCAAACTAGCCACATTCCAACAAACATTACTAATAACAATGGTTAATGGATAATGGAAGCCATCTGTTTTGTATAAAGCCTGGGAGATGAACTCTGACAATGGGGCTGATTCAGAGTTACGAGCATGTGCGATGCGGAATTGGGAGATGAACTCTGACAATATTTCAGCAAACTCTGTCTATTTAAGAAATCCAAAGCATTTCATGTAAAATGTAGAAATCGCGTCCATCTCCATGGATTTAAAATGCAAGAGTAAATTGACTCACATGACCGTAGTTTGAAAATCACCACTGCAAAAACGCACCTTAGTAAATTTAAAAAAAAATTGCTGGACAACTATGGTGATGTTGGGTAATTTCATGTGGCGATTTAAATCAAAACTTAGTAAATCTGGCCCCAGGAGTGAGCAGTGTAAATGAGATACCAGGTGCGGGCACAGGAATGACAGCAGGGAGGAAGAGAGATATAGAGCAGGACCAAGAACAAATAAGGAATTGTCGATTTTGGTATGTCAGTGTTAGATGCATAGGTATACCATGCTGAACATATTGGGCCTGATTCAGAGGCTGAAAATAAGAACTTAAAGTTACACCTGGGCAAAACCATGTTGATTTCAGGGGGAGTCAAGATCATTTTATTCTATGCATGCAGGGAGAATGCTTTGCTTTTACTTATTGCACACAGATACCTGATCAGCTTCACTTTTAAACTGCTAATTAGACTTTAGCTGGGAAACATCACCTTTTAACTATAATACTGTTGCTACAAATGAAATTTGACTCCCCTGAAATCAACATGATTTAGCCCAGGTGTAACTTTAAGTTCTTATTTTCAATCTCTGAATCAGGTCCATTGTTTTCAGCACAGAACCCCTGCCAGCGCAATACTTTTCAATTTAAGTAACTATCAACCAATGATGATATGTCTAATTCTATGGTTTCGACTGTATTATTGTGGATGTTCTGATTGTTGTAATTGTGACAATATCCATCTATAGTGTAAGTTTTACACATAGATCAATGCAGTCATCCAAATGAATAAGTCATCACAAGATTGAGCACAAAGCTTCTGAATTTAAGAACCCTTTGTTGGCTGCAAAATTTAATGTAGATGCTGCAATTTCCTTTATTTGGTCATTGTATAGGACCTGATTCCGGCTTAAGGGCATAATCCATACGTTAGCCTCTGTTGCGGCTCCATTGGTATCCAAAATTTTGCACACAGGAATGTGGGCACTGACACTCCTGGACATTATATTAAGTATTCTGCACACATCTCTGTGTGTTCAGAATTTGGAATTGTACATAAGAGCTTAGCAAGCCCTTACTGTACAATTTAAATACCTAGGCCCACCCACCATGCATATGTCGTATGCACGGTGAGCGGGCCAACCCAACATGAGGACACTGAATTCCGCAAGGAACACAGCATAAGGCAGCTGTGTTCCAATATGGAATTACTGATAATGCGCATGCTTAAATAGTGTATGTAAGTCAGCTGCTTTTCTTCATTCTGGATCTGGCCCATAATGCTAATCCTTTATTCTTTACCTATAATCCTCTAGTGTTGCTATATGCAGACAGCCCAAAGGTAGATCAGTGTGGTAAATGTACTACATCTAGACAAAAGGCACATTTGAAATACACAGTGACAATATCTGTCAAATGAGATAGATTGTATGATATGTAAAGGTATTTTCTCAGCACACTGTGCAGCTTACATGACACCAAACAAGAACCTTATGTGTAATAAAATTGTTGCGTGTGAAGATATATGCAAACTAAATGTATATAAATTAAAACAATGATGAGTTTTTAAATAATTATTTTTGTTAATACTTGTTACAGTTTCCTTGACTTTATATTATACAGTGTGACTCCCAGGCCGCACTTAAAAAACACAACCCATGATAGAGTTAAGTTCTTTACCTTACCAGCTAGTCATGTTACCATTTTTGATTAGGTTGTGTTACTGTTTCACTACGCAACTTATCTTTGAAGACACAGAGTGACATTTTACCAATCTCAATAACACCTGGTAAGTGCCTCCTGTTGACAGTAGTACTGTGTTTTAATGAACAAATAAATGGCTTATGTAGCCTTCTTGGCAAGGAACCCTAGCTATTGAGGCAAAGCAGTAGCTTTCTCAGTGTTGCTTGGGCTAATTGACTCTTTGGATGAAGTTAAATCACATCATCCCCTGTGGGATGAATGTTTGCCAGTAATCAATAGCTCAACAAGATCCACATGGCAGGTAATTAACTGGAAAGTAATTAATACCCATTCAATGTTTTATTAACTGTTTGCAATTCTTGAACTTAAAAATGCTAGCCTACTTAATGTATTGCTATGGAAACAGTCAATTTTAGATAGTTTAAACAGTTTTGACTTACATTTTATCAAACATATAAATCTTTTTTATGATATAGTAACACTGTCCTTTCTGTTTGACAGCTATTGATAATATTGTGTGGAGAGAGCTGCATTTATAATGAAATCTAGGAAATGTGAGAACAAAGGAAAACTACAGACATACAGTAGCTCTTAAAGTACAAAAGTTCATTATTGCTGATATACCTAGTCTATCTATCTATCTATCTATCTATCTATCTATCTATCTATCTATCTATCTATCTGTCTATTCATTACTTTTTAACCAAATAATTTACAATGTTTTTCAGAATTTATTTATGCATTAGTATAAAATACAATTAACAGTTTATACGCATATTTTTTAACATAAATGAGAAGTAAATCTTAACCGTAAAGAAAGGTTCTATTATAATGGCTTTCTATAAAAATAAAGAAATTGCACCATCTTTAGGAAGCATTTAACAGAAAAAAGTTGGTGAAAAACACAGTACAATTAAACGTTATTTAGTAAGGATGAAAGCTGCTTCCATAATTTGGCTAACTCTCTGGCAATGTACATGCCATATGTTCTGCAAGGTAAATGCACTGAGGTCAGGATTAGTTGTTATTATTATTATTATTATTATTATTATTATTATCTTTATTTTCTGCTTTCTGAAATATGTTTCTTACATTTTTATTTGTAGATACCTAAGCTAATTTCTGCCAAAGACACAGCGCTTGTACTGACTGCTTCTAAAGATGTTCAGATGTACAGGCGGAGTATGATTATATACTGTATTTTAAAAAATGTTGTCTATGCAATCAAAAACTTATGGTACTATGGAAATTATCTATATATACCAGTGTCCTCCACTTACCTCCACTACCTTGAGAAAGATCATTGGATCGAAACGCATCGGTGGTGAGCTTCAGACAAATCTGTGAGTCGGTTAGTGTGCTATCCCAGGACTTCCATCTCTGCACCAATCTTATCCCGATCTGGTACGGACCTCCCCCTGGGAGGTTTATTCTGTGTATTAGGTGGATGGTGTTTTGATTTTATTGTTTATAGTAATGTTGATTGTTTTAATGTTGTTTGTTCTATGTGAATTTCAATACATTTTATTGATTTTACACATTGTAAAATATTTCTTTCCACATATCATCACTTTGATAATACTATGGGGAGTGTATGAGATGATACCTGTTGAATCAAGTCTTCATACTGCTGCCCATTGAAGAAATTACTAGACATACATATATGAAGATTTTTTGAGCACATGGAATCATTAGGATATTTTGACCCCTTTATCAGATTGATACTGTTGGTGAATTTAGGAGATAAACTGTTTTTTTTTATAAGACATTAATTTCTATTGATTTTTGCAACTTAGTGCCCACTCTTGTACACTTGGACTTTATAATTGGATGTATATAGTTGGTAAAAAAAAAAATTACATTTATATTTAGTTTGTTTTGTTCCCCTTTTTTTTTTTTTATATTCTGTTACCTTAACGCCCAATCTATACATATTCACCTCCTAATACCAACAATGTTGGTTGTTATAGCTAACTGTACATTTAAGTGCTATGATTTCACGATTTCACATTTACTTTCATGAATGAGAGTCTAATGAGTGGATCCTTTAGAAAACTTTTGCTATTTCAAACTTCCTCACCAAAGCCCCAATATTGATCATGTCATATCAAGCTTATCAATTCAAACTGAATAAATGTTTTACATTTTATAAGGTAGGATAATGCTTTGAAACAAATGTACATTTTGTGGAAGCTAAGTGATATAAAAAATAAACAATATGTGCATAAATAAATAGTATGAGTTAATAACACGGAGGAAAATTAGCACAGCTGTAGTAGATCGATGGCAGCAGATGTTCTATTGCAAATATGAATATATAGAAGTGTTTCTACAAATATGTTTTTAATGGTATGAAACTCAAGTGAAGAGAAGGTTGAATAGCGAAACATAACTACAGAAACAGGAAGTGAAGATGAAACATTACAAAATCACATTATGTAGGGTGTTTCTGTTTTGACCTCCTTTCATCAATACATCATGAGTATATAATTATATTTTCTTGGAAAGGCAATATCCTTATACAATTCATTGTTTCAAAACAACTTTTGGACAGTAATATTGTGTGTGGCAAGCCAAAAAGTTCTATTTATGCTAATTTTCTGTAACAAATACTGCAAGGAGAGCACGCTGTATGGTCTTAATTACAAGGTTTTAGTTTCAGGAACATTGCTAGAAGAAGGAAAGTGTTAAGATGAGATGCTAGTATCACTTGCTGTGCTATTAAAAAAGAATGTGTCTGAGGATATGGTAAAGGATCGTTAGCTGTATTCTATTATTAGGCTATTTGTACTACAGCAACAATGCACGATAATATTCCACGATAGTATTTCAAATGGGGTTGTAATGGCTGACTAAGTATCTCCAGGGAGTTGTCATGAGTGTTGTATTTGTGTTCGGTAAATTGAATAAAACTAGGCTTGTATGAAAATCTATATGGATATACTTAGGAAACATGGGCTGGGACTTGGTCCCAGCATGATAAACTTTGACCAAGGGCAAAATTATGGAATAGATTTCCACATGCATTTCTTGTCACAGCAATCAATGGATTATTTTCTAACTATCAAAAAATTTCCTCTGATAAAATGTTTCATTTGCTACAAAATGTGAGACTTAATAGGAGCCATAGAAGCATAACCTTGTTATAGTGTTAGGAGCCTTTACATGAAAACAGATGTGTGCATTAAAAAGAAATCACTCTATTAGGCTTATAAGCAGGGGCGTAGCTAAAGGTTCATGGGCCCAGGTGCAAATGGTCAGCTTGCCCCCCCACCCACCACCACCACCTACAACAAAAATAAAATTTCAGTATGGTTACTCCATAACGTAGTGGAGCGTAGTGGGTAGTGGAGCGCAGCGCACCTCAAAACAGCCTGTATGATCAGGTCCACTCAAGACAGGCGAGTGACAGGCTGGTGCGCTGCAGGGTGACAGCTTCCGGTGTATGCTCTGATTCACACCGCGGTGGGCGGGACGGCACACTGCGGTGAGCGGCACACTGCTTGCTGGACTCAGAATGAGCGTGGCACTATTGGTGAGTGGTGGGGGGGGGCTGTGCTGGGCTCCCCTAGCTCAGGGGCCCGGTCAAGTGCGACCGCTGCGACCCCTGTAGCTACGCCACTGCTTATAAGAATACAAATTTTCTTTTCTTTTCTTTCTTTCTTTCTTTCTTTCTTTCTTTCTTTCTTTCTTTCTTTCTTTCTTTCTTTCTCCTTTTATTTGTTTCATTTAAAAACATATATTCATTGATTAAAAACATGCAGCAGGTCTGGCCTGAACTAAGAGAAGACGCATGGTCTCTCAGCAAACAATAAGGTCATCAACTTATAAGTGATCGAGGACTACCTTAACTTTTGCTGTTCGTATGTTAGTTTACGCAAGGCACTCCTACTTGTGAATTGGTCCTAACTCTATTGGAACACCCGCACTGTACATTAGTAGCCCTTGTGAAGCTCATTTATATTGAGTCCTGTCCCTCTAACCATGCATGCAGGACTCATTCCATGCTGGTGTATGCATCAACACTGATGTCAATGCATGCAAATCAGTCAATCATGGTTTTCGTGCCTATATTTGTGTTCTGGGCATGTGCAGTTTAACTGAACGTATAAACACGCACAGATATTCAGCACTGTGTGAATCAGAGCCTATGTTGTTACTTTTTGCTACTAATTGCTAATAGACCGAATAGAGACTGTGATATATATGTCAATGGGACTAGGCATTGTTCCTAAGTGATCCTATTGTTTAAACTCATATTGCAAGATTTACTAAACTGCTGGATATGAAAAGTGGCAATGTTGCCCATAGCAACTAATTAGATTCTAGCTGACATTTACTAGTATGTAATAGGAAAGTGAGAGCTAGAATCTAATTGGTTGCTAGGGACAACATCTTCACTTATTCTTTTCTGCAACTTCGGTTATCTGCATTCTGATGTAGAAGTCCTTGTACATGTGCAGTGTGAACTGACAGGTGACTTACACACGTAGCTTGCATAAGTTGCTTGTCGCTTAAGTCTGGATCTGACCTTCAGTTATGATAGTCCTGTGATATTTACCTGGTCTCAATTGACATGTTCTCAAGTGAGCACAGACCTAAATGCCTGCACATTTAACACTTTAGAAACGAGTGCCAGTCTATATTGTATTTGAGGAACAACCGATATACTTTTCTGAAACTGTTGGCTCTTCTGATTGCTAATAAATGGAGATTTGTATTTATTTGTTTTTAATACAGTGCCATCAAATTGTGTAGCACTAAACATACATTACAAAATATTTATGCCATCATTATAAAGCATCATGGACATGATATTTCCCATTAAAACAGGGTCATTGTGCTAACACTTACACCCCATCACCATACCAACACTGTAAAGAGAAAAGGTACTATAATTAAAATTAGGGCCGCCAAGAGAAATTCTGGGCCCCGGTACAGCAACGTCTTGGGGCCCCCCCTACTGCTGAGCGCAACAGAGATGATTGTGCCGCCGCAACCCCTTCACAGGGGTGTGGTCAACTGTGACTCGTTGAATGCACGCCTAGCAGGTTTAAATCACTATATATATATATATATATATATATATATATATATATATATATACACACACACACACACACACAC
>WWET01003825.1:10646-25839 GCA_011038615.1 Limnodynastes dumerilii | reverse complement strand
ATAAATAGATAGATAGATAGATAGATAGATAGATAGATAGATAGATAGATAGATAGATAGATAGATAGATAGACAGACAGACAGTCCTCCAGAGAGAGCTGGGAGACACTGGGAAGCCAGAAAGTGAAAGTGACTGCTCCCTGCTCTCTGCTGGCTGCCTGTTTTGAGCTCTGATTGGCTGCCTGCCTGTAACTCAACCTGTCAGGAAATCTTCCCAAGCGTTGCTGTAGGACGTCTCCCACTGACAGAAATGATAACTGGGGCTGGGACTGTTGTGTCAACAAAGGCTGACAACGGACCACACCCCCCTTCCCCCCTCCCTCCTCACACAAAATAAAACATTTCTGGACTCTTTAAATAGTGATAATAATAATAATAAATTTAAAAAAAGGAATTTTTTTTCCCATATTTAAAAGACCATCAGTGCTGCACATAACCAGGCCCCTTGGCAGGTCCGGGCCCGGGTAATTAGTACCCCCTCCCCCTCTCGGCGGCACTAATTAAAATGGTAAAATTGACAGATTTTATTTGCTATTATGCCCAGCAATTTCAAGAACTGATTTATATTTTCCAATAGCCTACTAGTCTGACACTAAATTAGAACCCCCCCCATTACTGTATGTCTCCTGCCACTTGTCAGTCTCGTTACTTGCACAGTGGGCATTCATGCTACTTTATAGTGCTCCCAGTAACGACCATATTGTATTAGAACCTCCCTTTTTGTAGGAGTTTGTGGTAATCTAAGCTGATACCAAAACAATTCCTCTATTTGCCCCCAGTGTTTGGTTGAAATACCATAATTTTTCTTGTAAATTTATATAATATATAATAAAAATGTGGCCAGAAAAAGATCTTGCATTATATCCCAGTTGAAATGTCAGCATGCCTGTAAAAGGGGAAAAAAAGCTAAATAAAACTTGTGACCCTTTTCAAACCAACAAGGGAAATGCCTTCTGAAAGTCTCATATTTACCCATGTCCAGGTCCACCTTGGTCACAGAAATACAATTATAGCCTTACCATTGTACTATACCAATGCTATTACTATTACCACTACATCAGAAATATCATGTGTCCAGCACTGTGCATGTTGTATGTGTATGTTTTTTGTGTGTGTGCATATGCACAGTGCTTATTTTGTACTAAGAGAACTTAATCTGCATTGAGTCCTTTATCTATAACAGAATTAAGAACTGGTCATTAACGCACGCAAAATGCATAAGTGGGGTGATTTCTATTTAGTGCGCATGTGCAGACCATGGAGTTACGAAGCGTAATTGGAATGATTCGTAAGTAAATTCCGTACGACAAAAAATAAGTGCGAACATAAAAGGTCAGATGGATTATTAGTAGGCGTCAGTCGGAATGTAAATAGCAAAAATGGGCGTGGTAGTGTAATAGGCGTGCCGATGTATATGCGAACGTTTCACTTCCATCACATATACGTGCGCCAACGATAAGGTTGCTTTCAGAACACGGAAATGTGTTACTTTTGCAACACGTACTTATTTTGTATTAACGTACGGATCTATTACGAACGCACGGAAAAGCTTCTTAAATCTGAATCCGGTCCATAGTTATTAAAGTATCATTGTGTTAACCATACTCTATAAATATCATTACAATATACTATTATATAAGTAAGAGTGTGATACATAGGACACATTAATTACTGCATAAATAAATCAATGATATTCATGAATATTAGCAAACTGATGTTAATTCTTTTGCTAGGACAAGTTAATATTAAATATTTGTGACTACAAACATGAATATATACGTTTATATTAAAACAAATTGCAGACAAACACATACAAGCACTTAGTTATTACCATTTTTTAATGTATGACTAATGTTATTTAAAAATGTTCTGAAACTGTTTCTTTGATTTGTTGCCGAGAACTCATTGAATTCACTAATCCAGACAGATTACCGTGCAGCTTCTATTTTTAGGAGCCCGTCTGGTACTGTGGCAATTGCAGATGATCGGATTACTGTTATATCAGCCATGCAGAATTCAACAATGCTGTAGAAGAAAAAAATGAAACAGTGCTGACTCTAATGAGAATTCAGTTGTTCTTAGTGCATATTATTCTATATTTTACCAACAAATTTTTTGCATTTTGTTTTTACATTTGTTACTGTTTCACTTTCACTAAAAGAAGTATGAGATTTACACCAGGACACTGAGATGTGCTATTCACTGTTTAAGAAAGATATTTTATTAATCCTGTTCTGTACCGAATTTTAAGAGCTCCATCTAGTGGAAAATAATAAGATATATTTAAAAGCATGCAAAGAGATCAACTAGGCAATACAATGTATAAGAAATGAAAATGAAATTGGACAGTTAATATTTTTAAGCATATTTATCTGAAATGTGATTAGAAATTAGATAGTGAGGCATAATATTTTTGCTACATGTATAACAATTTATAACATTTAAGCAGGCCAGGGTGTCCCATACAGACACATAACTTTGTACCGTATGAACCCATCGCTCTTAGCAGTACTGTTTGCACACAATATAACACTGTTACTGTTACATACCCAATAAGAATAGCTTCTGGGAATTGTTTTCAATAACTCGATACCTTGTAAATTAGCAATGAACGCTAGGCCCCAACCCTTTCTAGGCAGCAGTAATGCAGCCTGAGCACTTGTCTCAGTCTATACCCTATATACCAAAGACATGATCTCTTGCAAGTTCCAGGCTGGTCAACAGTACCACCCACTGACAACAATGACAGAAATAAGGCCCGGAATTTAAACCAACCAGTATATTTCTGTCTAAGGATTTGGTACATTCTTCAGTGGCATTGCATCTGGTTTTTAAAACCCAATATCATTGCTTTTTTTGTATACTGTAGCACAGGTTTTGTCAATAATTACAGCAATTTCTTACTTATTTTCCTCCCTCTTTTGTGTTTCAGAGGTGTGTCCAGGCAGCCTAAAATGGCTGCTGTTTTTAATGTGCTTTTATGCAAACGTGTTATTAATACTGTGTAAAACCAGACGTTCAAGGCCAAGACATGTCGATAAGGCAGCTTGGTGGGAGCACAGGTTACTAACATGCTAGCTTATACTGCATATTTATGGAATGTAGACATTAGTTAGATAAGTAGTGCCAATTAACTTACTTAAAACATGATTATAACCTAATAATTTAAGGAGTTCCGGCTCTGTTGTTATCGGGGTATAAAAGACTTGGCACAAAGTCAGCTCACTGGCTTCATACAGGACTGATCTGACTTAATACAGGAGGGATCTGGGCTCTGAATGATCTGACTAAGTACAGGGGTGATGCGGGTGCTGTATGTAACTGACCTGCCTTGAGTGCAGGTGTGACCCGGGCTTTGAACGTAACTGACCTGACTGAATGAAGAAGTGACCCAGGCTTTGTACGTAACTGACCTGAGTAAGTGCAGAAGTACCCGCTGACCTTTTGCAGCTCGACAACAATCGAGATAGGGGCCCATGGAAACCTGTTGATCATTATCAAGCAATAACTACCAGCTGAAGCTAAGTAATATTGATGTATTATTCTTACTTCTTTATTAAATACTATAATTTATAAGAATTGTTTTGTGTGGTGTCATTTAACTCTGGGTATTTACCAAACCTTAAGTTCCACCGGGAACATTATTGGTTTTGGAAGTGTTGGAAATACTAGGGTTAAGTGACAGCATGAGAATGCTGCGTAGATTGCTTAAAGGGAAAGTGAAGACCTTAAGCATCCTGCTTGGTTAAAGAAAGTTTGTAAATTTATATAGCCTGTGAAATGTAATAATCCTTTTAAAGCAATGGAAAATGTTGATTTATCTGTAAATAATGAATGTGAAATGTTGAATACAGTGGCTCAATGTTTTGGAGCAAGGGAGGAGGTTCAGGAAGAGCTTTTGACTGAGAGAGACATGTTGAGAGAGCAATTTGTGGTGCTCCGATCGTTTCTCCAGGAGGCTGACGCACCAGTTTTGCAAAGGCAGGATTGCGAACTTCATGTTGTTAAGAACAGTTTAAATAGCTGCAGTGGAGAAAAAGTTGTTAAACCTGCTATAATATGTACAAAGCAAGATTTGAAAGAATTAATGGTTTTTGAGTTAACTGAGGACGAAAATATTGAAATTGTGAAAAAAAACAGTTGGACAGCAGCCAACTGGACAGCTAAGATCTAATTCTCAAGGTAACATTACCAAAACACTTGAGATACAGTGCTTACAGGAGACAAACTCCTATGCAGTTAATGAGATGCATAAAAAAAACTGAGAAATACAGGCATCTACTAGGAGAGGGGATCTGGTTGTTACGTTTATGGGAAGAAGGTGCTGAGTATGTGAAACTGTTGAAAGTTTGGAATTGGGAATTGTATTGTCAATTTTTTTTGACAAAACAGTGTTTGAAATGAATGCAACATTGAGATGACTGCTATAGAACAAAAAGAAAGAGGTCAGCACTTTTCCAAGCACATAGCTAAGAGTGATCTTAATAAGGAAGTGACTATCGAGGCTGTCCCACAGCCCCTCCCCTGCCCCGCCCCTTGCCCTATCAGGGAGCCAAAGACACTTTGAGTGTCTTTGGATGGGTGTGAGGAAGGGAAATTGTCACAATCCACACTGGACACATCACGTCCAGCTTCACTAATGACTCCATGGAGAGTTTCTCCCATGAAGGTATGGCAGGTCCCTGGCAGATCAGCTCCGGACGGAGGTGATCAGATACCAAATATGTACAGCCAGGGACCGATGCTCTTTTGTAAAGTGCAGCATCAGATGGAGGGAAAGTGCGGTAACACACAGCACAGCATTGCTAGACACAGGACCTGAAGTTTAATTATTTCACAGACCTAATGCATACAATGGGTGTAGTTCATGGCTATCAGTTGAAGGGGTAGGAGGTACACAGACATGGGTGGCCCAGTACAACTGCAGGCTCTGAATTGGGCACAGCCCATGGCTCCATGCTAAAGTGATGGTCTCTGAGCTCCTAGATAACATAAATGGAATGGAAATACTGAGGGGTCAGTCCATGGACTCCCCGTCCAGCAATTATGTATCTGGGTTCTCTGTAAAAGCCTTCGCAATGTCTGCAGTTAATCTGGTAGTCAGAGGGAATGCAAAATGGGACCCAGTGTTCATACCTCCACCAGCACAGCCAGTCAACCTTAAACAGTACTGTACACCTGGTGGTCGAGATGAAATCACACAGCCAATCAAAGCATTTCTACAAACAGGGGTATTCTGGGAAGCAGCAAGCCAATACAATACACCAGTGTACCTGAGTGTGTGTGGACAAATAAACAAGGTACCTTTCAAGCAGAAAAACAAGCTATCAAAGCACATAATACCCTGGGCCTCATTTTGCCTTTCTATTTGCATGTGACAGTGACTGAACATGATATGTTCTGGAGCCCATGGCAGAAGAGCTCAAACAGACAGAAGAAAATACCTATCGGATTCAGGATAAAACATTTTATTTCAGCTCAAATCCGATATTCTCAATTAGAGAAGACACTGTTGGCAGCCTACACTGCCTTGCATCATGTGGCAAGAACAACCAAGAAACAACCAGTCACAATCAGAACAGACTTACCAGTGGCAGGTTGTGTGAGAAAAGAAGGCCTTGGTGCACATACCTCCGTGCCCCAAAATCAAACTTTACAAAAGTGGAAAGAACCATCACATATAGTGAGAAACATTGCTGGCATGGTGAACTTTGAAAGTATCGAAGCAGTTCTTCTCTCACTAGAAATAGGTGGAGGGCCAGTACAAGTAGCTGAAGCTTTCTCTCAACAGATACCAGAGGAATAGGTCATAGCAAGGTTCACGGATGGATCTGCAAACTTGGTAACTCGAGGAAGAGTGTGGTCAGCAACTCCATATCAACCAGTCAATCAAGAATTGATACATGAAACAGGAGACAATGGATCCACTCAGTTTGCTGAATTGAAAGCTGTGGGGATGGTCCTAAGAGAAACAGAATGCTCAGTTATCATCTACACCAACAATTAGGCTGTTTTCCAAGGAATGACTGCTTGGATACCTATGAGGCACCAAAATGAATGGAAAATACAAGACAAATGCATCTGAGGCAGAGCCACCACTTGGGATGTGATTTGGACCTCATGTCACACAAAGCCTGTGTCTGTAGGGCATGTTAATGCTTATACTGGACTAGAAGGCAACAATACAGCAGATGCATTGGTGAAGATCAGATCCATTGTACTGACTGAAGAAGAACAAACTGACTTGTACAATTTGGGAGAGTGGACCCATGCACAAAGTGGACATTGTGGAGCTGAAGGAACCTATTTGTGGTCTCAAGAAAGAGAATTACACAAAACCAAACAAATGGCCCGAATCATTGTGGAAAAGTGTGAAATTTGTCAACTTTTGAATCACCTAAACAAGTTGACGGGAGATGTGGGCTCCATATACAGAGGGAAACGTGCAGGACAGGTGTGGCAAATTGACTTTATTGGCCCTTTGACCACTGGACATAGGGGGGTTCAATATTGCTACACTGCGTTGGACACCTATTCTGGGGTGCTTGTTGCATGTCCCTCTGCTCATGCATATCGAGCTACTACAATCAAGCTTTTAACAGACCTGACTCTTTATTATGAAACTCCAATAGAGATACAAACCGATAATGGATCACATTTTACTGGTGATGAGGTTCGACAGTGGCCGGCTGACAAGAGGGTGTACTAGCTGTACCACATTCCCTATTATCTCAGGCAGCAGGTTTAATAGAACAAATGAATGACCAACTGAAAGATCATATAATGAAAAGAATGCCCATGCATATTTTTAGAGGGTGAGACAAGGTCCTACAGGAGGAAGTGTGTTGTCTGAAAGAGCAGAAAAGGATGATGTGGTGTCAAAATAAAGTTTTATTCACAGTTGTCTCTAACAGAGGGGCAACATGTAGGTACACTTATGGTGATGCTTAAATTTATACATGTTAGTCAGGAAATTGATACTGTTATACCTGGGGAAAAGGTATGGGTTTCCAGAAACTAAACTGAAAGAGGGAAAGGGGAAATAGTTGCCAGTGGATTGGGAAGTACTTATTATGTATTGCTGGACAGTGATTCTGATCCTTTTATATTTTTCTTCCAGCAGATTGTACCCAGGGACAAAATATTGATGTTCCAGACAGAGGCCTACACAGTATCTTTATGGTAGCTGGCATGTTAACAGCAAGAACTATATTGCCCATATGGAAAACCACAGCTGTGGATTCTCAAGAACATCTCAAAAGACTGAACTTCACAAATACTTACCTCCCTGTGAGCAAGGTTAATTGTCAAAAGACACAAGTATATGTAATACCCCACTAAGGGGGCTGTCCTGAGTGGATCATTTACTATTGGCTTGCACAGAGGGAAAATTGGAGGCTTTGGGAAACAGGGCAGCGTGAGGGCTGTTGCTAGGAAACAGCCAGCTGATGCGTGAGGGCTGTTACTAGGCAAACAGCCAGCCAATAGAGGCACGCTAGGTAGCTCATGAGGTTTCTATAAGGATCTGGAAAAAGTCATTGGAGTTGGCAGTTGGTGAGGGACAGTGAAGTTGTGGGGTGTGTGTGTGATCGGGTGATGTGATGGAGAGAGCTGGGGTATCGGGAGGAGAAAAAGCTGTAGTGGTGAGCTGAGACTTCGCAGAGAGAATTAAAGAGAGTTTTAGTGGCTCGTATTGACTTGTATTGCTGACCTAAAAACACTGAAAATTTTTTTGTGGCAGTTTATTGTCTGTAGCAGCAGCGTAGTAACACTGGAGGGGGTGTTCCCCTCCGTTACTACGCTGCAGGTAGTGTAGGAAGGTGGGGGGAGGTAGGGTAATGAGGCTGGGAGGGCAGCGGTTGCATTGCAACGCCGCCATCCCAGCGTATTTACACTCGCTTACGCCGGCTGAAGTTAGGGTAGCCTTCAGCCGGCATAAGCGAGTGTTGATACGCTTGGACAAGGGGGAGTGCTGCGATGTTACGCTAAGCGTTAGAACGCTCAGTGTAACATTGTAGCTCTGGATCAGGTCCTCTGTCACTGGCCAGCAAATTCAGTAAAGTTCATCAGGAAAGAGGATCACAATATAACTCACCTGCCAAACCACTGCAGGTCCAATCTGCTGCTTAAAGTACCATGCCTTAGAATACAACTACTTCCCAGCAGAGACCACTCAAGGGACAATAGAAAGGAACCTGTGATCTTAAATAAACTTCAAACCAGAATGTCACATCCGAAAAAGAGAGAGACGCTGGATCGTGTTCACACTTAGTAGTGGGTTAGGTGCCGTGGATATTAAACCTTCTTAAAAAGGAAAATAGGCACGAAGAAACCCTCCCCCCACCCTCCCCGACTAAACTAAATCCCTTCCCTCCTCCCACTTCTAACTAAAACCTTCCCGAGGCGGCTTTAGTACGCCTCCTTCTGCCTAAACTACTCGGTGTGGTCATGGTATCTGGTACATATATTGCGTAAATAATCTACTATGCACATGTAGTAGGCCATGGTGGGAAATTCTGCACTTAAGAAGCCGGAGCTTCTTAAATGTGAATCCGGACCGCTGGGTACATGTAAAATATGACATCCTGGCTACGGAAATAAGAGTGCTGTAAACCCTGAGTGTAGGTGAAAAACTTCTCGACTCGGTAGGGATCTTTTATAATAAGAGAGAGATATATTGCTGCAAGTCTAGAAGATAAAATCCCTCCACGCCCCTACACAAAGTGCAGCAAGCAGACTAGCTAATCTGGTTATGTCCTGGGTCCCAGTTGGTAGGAGGAAAAACAAAGAAGCATTCTAACTGAAAAATACACATACCGTATTTCCCCATGTATAACACGCTCCCTTGTATAAGACGCACCCCATTTTTGGAGACTAAATTTAAAAAAAAATAAAAAATTTATGTATTTTTTAAAATATTATTTTTTGCCTTACTTAATAAAAAATTGGGTGCATCTTATACAAGGGATCAGGGGACGCAAAACAAAACTTACCTTTGCTGTCCCTCCGGTGGTCCCTCCGGCGGTGTTAGACTCCCTCCCATGCAGCTCTGACTCAGACTGCCTCCCTCGCTGTGCGCGCTGTACAATGACGCTGCGTGACCTAAGTTCGCGCAATGTCATTGTACAGCGCACCGTGAGGAAGACAGTCTGAGTCAGAGCTGCTTGGGAGAGAGTCTAACACCGCCGGAGGGACCACCGGAGGGACAGCAAATGTAAGTTCAGTGTTGCATCCCCTGTATAAGATGCACCTGATTTTTAGACCAATTTTTGTCTAAAAAAGGTGCGTCTTATACATGGGGAAATACGGTAATTCATCCTGTAGTGGCTGCCCATATCTGTCCAAATGTAGCCTTGTAAACAGATGATCGTCAATGTCCCAAGTCCTGGATATCTGTTACTGAAGCACCTGCTTTAGCTGCCGATCTTGTAGCTTCATTCCAAAATCACTGACTCACAGGCTCTCTCAAGAAGGCAATTCTGAAAACAAGTCTGAAAAACTGGTAGTGAGAAAATGTACCTCCTGCACATGCATAACTAGTCATAGCAACAAATGACCTAAAGCAGGTGTAACAGTAGCTAAGGCCACCAGACAAATATTGCTTTAAATGTGCCATGGCAATGCAACACAGTCCACTCCACCATGCCTGGCCAGTCTTAGGCCTCCAGCCTACACTGCACTTTGTCATATGTTATGGGTGGGTGAGTGTGCCAGATGACAGAGGGGACTTAAAGACTACTATCAACTAGTTTAACCATGCAGTCTCTTAATGACACAGCGAAAACAAGTCTAGACAAATGGGGTTCCATGAGGGGGGGCAGCTACCAACATCACAGTACCTACGAGGCTGGTACAAATCCGAACATTCATGGGACACCTGGCACACTGACAGGGATTGTGTGCGTCCTGCCCCTTCAGACCGCAGAATAATAGAGGAAAAAACTTCCCTACATCAGCAACTTCTATGACATTTAGAAAGGGAGGTTACGTCTAGCCAAACACTTGGCAGGTATGTAAGTATGGACTTACCTGAGGCACATGTATCTCCCCTGTACTACTGCATGCAGGAGCCCTCCCTGCCCCCCCCCCAGCTTTACTCTAATAAGTAGTGGTAAAGGACAGGTGTCATGGCCGCCTGATCTGCCCTGTTTTATATGCTATGCTCAGTGGCGAGAGATGCTCACAGTTATACTAATAAACTCTGCAAGCACCGACCCACTGATTTTATGTAAGCATCCCAAAAATTTCAACAATTCAGTGGTTAAAGAGAGACAAATTTAGGCGACATCTCCAACTGTAGTTTAACGTGAAGAGATAAACTGAAACGCAGGGGCTGACTATTAACCATGCAGCAGAAACACCATGGCTCTGTAGCCTGTGTATGCACCCTCTGTCAGCCGCTCAAAATTGCGATATAACTGAAAGCCACAGCACTAAACGTTATCCGCTGTATCTATGAGACACCATTGAACTCATATATGTATAATTAATTCATACCATAAACTTTGCGATCCCATACACCTAATATTTGCCAGTAATATTCTAAAGCTGGAAAACATTAATAAATCCTAAAGTGCTGCTCAAACCATCATCTCATTCCAATGAATATAGCCCCTCCAGCAGAGGCCACATGGTAACCCTAAAAGTGGTCTAATAATAATCCTGAGACCTATGTGATCTGAAAAGGAAGATAAAGTGGTGAGCAAATGAACTAAGTATCAAGAGCCAACTCCTAAAAAATCAATAGTTTAATTTGAACAAATAAAAACATGCAAATATGATTCTACAATAGACACATAATGTATAAATTACATATAAATATAACAAGACTGGCCAGTCAGGTTTGTCCAGTCCAAACAGAACCCTGCAGGGATTTAGATATATGGACAATTTTGATGTTACAGCTAGTGATGGTATAAGGAATCAATGTAGATGGTTCCGTCACAAATAAAATTCCCAATGTAAGCACGGCACTGTAATTCTGTACATGTAGATATTATGCCAAACTTGTAGAAGCCGATAACAGGGATGAATAAAACGTGCCCGTATATGTAGAATCCCCCGTGCCCAGTACCTTTATTTGTCACTGGAATGGGCAGAAGTCCGTCTTGCTGTGCTGTCGGTGGTAGTATATTGGACAGGGCTTCCAACTGCCCGCAGATCTATATAAATTCCCGGGCACAAGTTGTTGGAAATGGATCTGCACCCGTGCGGCCCGCTACACCAGTGGATATATAGCAATGGGTCGGAGCTTCCACCTGCCGATAGGTCGGTTGGGGCTCCGGTCACAAATTGCAGATCTTCAACAGTTCACACCGGTGTGCAGTAGGAGAGAATCAGGAGGCGCTGAGTTCCAATGTGCCTGTGCAGCGTGCAGGCGATCCACGGATGTTTACTGTCTGTCCTCAGAAAACAGGCTGGTGGTTGCCGTTAATTAAGAAGGGGGAACGGGCTCAACAGAAGATAATGCCGTTATTTGTGAGCTGTAAATACCTGGCCAGGCTAGATAATGAACACCTTTACGCGTTTCACCGCATTAGCCTCACTGCGGTTTCATCAGAAGGATTTTCTTGCTTCCTTTCCAGGTGCTACTTAAATGAAGTTCCTAATTGTTTTGCACCTGTGGATCTTTTCCAACAAGAAAGAAAGGAAGTCTTTATATAAGACTAAGGGCTAGATTTACTAAACATCACATAAGTAAAAATGGAGATGTTACTTACCCTCAGCAACCAATCAGATTCTAGCTCTTACTTTCTGAATACGTACTAGAATATGTCAGCTAGAATCTGACTGGCTTCCTATTATATATTAGGAAATATCAACATCAATCTTATTGGTTTCTTATTAAATATGAGAGAATGTCAGATAGAATCTGATTGGTTTTCAGTTTCATGCTAGAGAATGTCATTTTTAAGAGACAAGAATGATTATATTCATTATCGTGTCAGAACATACAGAGAATATGAGAGGAAGAATAGAGCAAAACAGGGTTCAAATAAGGAAAGAAATATCAAACAGTCCTATAAGAAAAAGGATAGGAAATTTAGTGCGAATACACAGGGGACACCATTAGTAGGAGCAGAGGGAGGACAAAAAATGACCCCTATGTATAACCCGAAAGAAAATATACAGAGAGGGGCAATTATGAAAACCCAGAGCAGAAGTACCCTATGGAATAAACACAGTACACAAGAGGATCCTTTAGGATTGGATACTACCACACAGGGGAATTTAATGACCCAAAATCGCCTCCCCCCACCCCCTTTTCAGAGAGATCTGGGACGAGACCTAAATTATTCCATCTTCCTCAGTCAGAACCGTTTTCAGGCTCTCTCCAACCTCTCGCCCAAGAAAAGACGAGCAGAGGAGTTAGGGGAACTAGACGAAGGGGGAGATGTAAACAGAATAAAACAGAGCAAGCATTAGACCATCCAAAGGGTACCAATACATTGGGAGTTTTCAATCTCTCTTCAAAGATATTGTCTGATGCTCAGTTGATGCTGTTGGGGAGGGGTTTAAAATTCGCCCCGACATCAGGACCCAATTTCTTTGAGCTCTTTCTCGAATTAAACAAATACGTAAGATCCCTATGTAGACAGCGATTTTTCACTTTGAAGAATAAAGATCCACATCCCAATAATGAACCAAATGTACTGATCAATAATCTCACGCCATCCGATTATGAGGGGATAAGAATTTTACAGAGCTTGTTAGATGAAAATGAGACAGAAGAATACCCAGACACGATTTCACCTTTGGCTGAAGATGAGGCTGCCTCTAACTCCAATAGTGGTAAATTTAAAAATAAATCTAGGTTTTACCCTTTACAGTTCAAAAATGGTATAATTGATACTTTTTATCAGAAGACCCTCTCGGACCTCCAAAACCTTTGCCATAAAGAAGCCAAGGTTGTTTCAATTAAATCCAATCTTTCATCTAAAGAGAGGCAGGCTCTGAAAATCTTAGCCGATGATTAGACTTTGATCATTAAGGAAGCTGATAAAGGGGGTGGGGTTGTTGTCCAGGATATGGATCAATATATTGCAGAGGCAAATAGACAATTGTCGGATCCAAAATATTACACTCAACTGGAGAGCAACCCCACCCGCAACTATCAGAACATATTGGAACAGATTCTGAAAGAAGCGGTTCATACCGGTGTTATTAATAGGATTGAATTTGATTTTTTATTCCCGAAGTTCCCGGTTGTACCCATTTACTATCATCTTCCCAAGATTCATAAGTCGCTGAAAGATCCGCCGGGCCGTCCCATCATTTCTGGCATAGATTCTTTGACAGCAAATTTATCTTTTTACGTTGACTCCCATCTCCAGGGTCTTGCTGCCTCCCAGAGAGCTCATCTCCGAGATTCAACCCAATTATTGAATACTTTGAAAACAATTACCTGGCAACCGTCATACCGTTTCTTTACTTATGATGTTCAAGCTCTATATTCAAATATCCCCCATGACAAGGGAATAGAGGCAATAAAAGTACATCTTGCCAAAAAGGGTGAGCTCCCTGGGAGGCACCAGGATTTTATCCTGAGAGCTATAGAATTTATTCTTACCCACAATTATTTTTTATTTCAAAACCGGTTTTATTTACAGATATTAGGGACGGCGATGGGGACCAGGTTCGCACCGAGCTTCGCGAACCTATACATGGGCCTCTTTGAGGAGGAACATGTGTGGGGGAGCGGAGCTGGCGCGCACCTGGTCCTCTATCGCCGTTACATTGACGATTTATTTTTTGTTTGGGATGGCCCGGCGGATTCAGTAAGCGACTTTGTTTCCGGTTTAAACAATAACCAGTTTAATCTTTCTTTTACTTACACCCAAGATCCAGTACATATCGATTATCTAGACATTTCCATCTCTGTTGAGGACAACCAGATAATAACTTCCACTTTTATCAAACCTGTGGATTCTAATAACTATATTGGTTACGATAGTAATCATAAAAAACAATGGCTCTCTAACATCCCAAAGGGGCAGCTGCGAAGAATACGCCGCAACTGCTCCTCTCTGGAGGATTTTAAACCCCAAGCCCAGTCTTTATTGGAATCCTTCAGAGCAAAGAAATACCCTGAACCCATTCTAGAGTCTGCATTTAAACAAACTCTAGCATTAGACAGAGATGATCTGTTACAATATCAAAATAAACAGAGAAGATTAAATTGTCATGATCAGCAGAAAATAAACAAAGGGGAGGCCCAAAGGAAATCGGGGGGAAACCTAGCCTTTGTATCCAGTTTTAATACTGCCTCACAAGGAATTTTTAAGATCTTGAAGAAAAACTATAAAATTCTCCAATTAGACCCGGCATTAAAAAAGACACTTCCTCCCAACCCCATGGTGGTCTTTCGTAAAGCCAAAAACTTAAAAAGCATACTAGTCCTGAGCTTTTTAGACATGCCTAAAAAACAACATAATAAAAAATTACAGAAGAACTACGCAGAGTCTAAAACTATCTCTAGGAAAGATCTGTATAAAACAATAGACTTTTCCTTGGTACTAAAACCAGAGGGGAGTTTTAAATGTGATGCCAATAGATGCACAGCATGTCTTTTTGTACCATCTAAAACAACCACCTTTCAATCCTATTCAAATAAGAATATATATCCAATCAAAACTTATATCAACTGTAATAGTAGCTATGTCATATACCTGGTGACCTGTAGGTGTGGACTTCAGTATGTTGGACGTACCACGCATATGCTGAAGTCCCGATTTATGGAGCACAGGCGTAACGTTTTGAATAAAAACCTTAAATTGAGTCTAACTATCACGAACCGCGGCAGACGCCGCACTTACCTGCTTCCTGGTTCCCTGACGGCGTCCCTCTCCCGGCGCGCAGCTGCTGCAGCTCGTCGGAGACTGTCACTGAAGCAGTGACAGCCTCTGCTCAGTACTCACCAGTCTTGCCACGGCGTCCTCCGCATGGATTCTGGCGGCAAACGCGATGGTACTCTGATCCATGGGCGCGGCCATCTTGGATGAGTCACATGTCCACGCTGCCCCAATAGATTCAGTGCTCTCCGGTCCTCCAGCCAATCAGTGCGCAGGGCGCACTATTTAAACTCTGTGCACTGTTCCATCGTTGCCAGAACAATCAGGTCTCCCATGTGCCTGGTACTCCTTGGTCTTTCCTGACGTCTTGATCCAGTCCTGCCTGCTTGGTCCAGTCCTGC
>WWET01003824.1:117304-130778 GCA_011038615.1 Limnodynastes dumerilii | reverse complement strand
CCACTGGGGCCACAAAAACCCAAAGGCTCAATATTTCCTTAATGCCATTACATTAGAATCTACGGAGGAGGTAAGGTATCTAGGAGTCATTATTTCATGTGACTTAATAGGTAGCCAAGCAATGTAACAAAGCAATAAGAAAGGCAAGTCAGATGCTTAGTTGCATAGGGAGAGGAATTAGTAGCATAAATAGAGAAGTAATGATGCCCCTTTATAGATTGTTGGTATTACCTCACATAGAATACTGTGTTCAGCTCTGGAGGCCATATCTCCATAAAGACAAATACATTTGAGGCTGTGCAAAGAAGAGCAACTAAAATGGTCCATGGCCTGTGTTACAAAAACATACCAAGAAAGGCTAGAGGAACTAAACATGTATAGCTTGGAGCAGAGAAGGGAGAGGGGGGACATGATAGCAGCTTTCACATATATCAAGGGTTGTGACCGGTTAGAGGAGGAGGCATTTGTCAAAGGAAGAGGTGTAATAGAACACGAGGGCATGAATATAAAGTGGAGGGTGGTAGATTCAGAGGAAATGTGCAGAAAAATGACTTCACTGAAAGATGATAAGTGATTGATAAGTGGAATAGCCTCCCATCTGAGGTGCACGTGTAGCTTGGAGCAGAGAAGGGAGAGGGGGAATATGATAGCAGCTCTCAAATATATCAAGGGTTGTGACCGGTTAGAGGAGGGTGGCATTTGTCAAAGGAAGAGGTGTAATAGAACACGAGGGCAAGAATATAAAGTGGAAGGTGGTAGATTCAGAGGAAATGTGCAGAAAAATGACTTCACTGAAAGAGGATAAGTGATTGATAAGTGGAATAGCCTCCCATCTGAGGTGGTGGAGGCTAACACAGTAGAAGAGTTTAAACATGCTTGTCATAAATAGAAGGATATCCTAAAAAAAAAATAAAGTAAAGAAAAGGTTGAACTTAGTTGTCCGGCGCTCATCATCTCTCTCGCTGAAATCACGCACAGTGTATATTACTTTTGGAACTTAAAACTTTTTTTAATTTTGGGACTTAAAATATTGGCCTATGTATCACTGGAATATAAGAATACATAGTAGTATTTAATCTAAAGTGGAGGTCTTAATCTGGTGATGGCTGCAGTGGTCAATTGCTTTTCTGTGAAGATATATTCTGAAATGGAGATCTTCTGACAGTGAAATGAAAGAGAACTGACCTGCATTTGCTGAACATCAAAGTGGTAGTCTAATATCTGAGAAATCAGTGATTTCTGTAGCATTGTGGCTTTGTGACTGTCACACAGCAGGAACAGGCCCACAGTACAACGGCTGTTTTTGCATTTTTCACCTCTATTTTTCAAATAGACCCCTTAGTGTTAAAAGTTCACTTGATTAGAATGCAAACAGAATTTTCACATCCCTTTTTTCAGGGTACATTCTTGCTAAAGCTAGCATATATTATTTTGCACATCTGGTGAGACATACATTTTTCTCTTGGTACTGGATCCTCAGAGACCTGTATATTACACATAAAAAACAAATGACTAGAGAGGAGACAGAACCTAAACCAATGAGGAAGAAAGAGGTGCCTCCTCTCCAATACTGAGCTGTCTAGCAGCACCCAATCAGCCATTGCATTACTACCTAACTTGCAGGGCTGCTATTACCACTGAAGTTGTCCTGGAAGGAATGATCGCTGCCTGGGAGGGGGCTGTAGCTGTTGTTCTTGTAACCAGGCAGCCACAGTAGAGGGAAGGAGGCTGCACACCATGCACTTTCCCTGCATCCTTATTACAACTCTTCTGTCACAAAGCAATGCAACTAGAACTCCTGCTTCATTCATCTGACTGATCACACGTTGGCTGCCGGTGTCTTGTGTTTGGCTGACTGCATTTTGGCAAGTTTGGACCCGAGCTAAGGTGTTGTGTGACTGTCAGTGAGAGCCACAGACCCTCCGGGAGGAGATCGGGATATATTAGTGGTTCCTGATGGCGTCTCGACAGCAGCAAACCCGGATTCAGGTCTACCTGGAGACAAACAGAATCGGTCCTCTGTTTGAGGTGAGTGCCTACGGCAGCGAGTCTGCTACGATCAGCCACACTCATGCTCCGCTGCAGTACTGGCCATTGCAGCGCCCCACTCCACCAAGGGGTTAATGTGATCGTAGTACCTCTGCACACTCCGGGGTCAATAAAGCTGCCATGTGCTATGTATGGGGGCTGTCGGTAAATGCAGAAGGCTTCTCCCGTATAAGAATGGCTAATGGCACCATACAGTGGACATATTTACTGCACACATTGCATTGAACCACTAGTAGGGACATCAGTAAATCTAAACCCGGGGAGATGTTTTAGTAGCTTGCAGTCTGTATGTGAATCATGTGGAACAGGTGCAATCAAATTTCATTATGCTGAAAGAACAATGCACCCACTATGGCAAACTTCACCTATTTTGCAATTAATAAAACGTTTTTTTCCCATCTAAATATTATATTTGTCAGTGTGAAGCTTGAAATAAACACTGGATCGCCTTAAGGAAACGCGATTTCAGCCACCTATGCTCATCTGCATAGCAGAAGGGTTTCAATGAATTCTGATGAGCTATGTATAGGGAGGGAGCTGATTTCAGTTAAATGTCATAAAGAGCTATTGTGTGTATGAAAATGCTGACTCCAAAGCGTCCTGTTTGTTGCCATAGCGAAGGTATGTTGCTTGTGGAGTTACAACAGCGCCCCTTGCGGACAGCCTCTAATTACATTGTGCCCATAGACCAACGTGCCACACCTGCCTTTCCCTGTTGAACTAGTATTTACAGTTTCAATGCTCCCACTATTTGCAATATCTGAATTGCACAGAATGCACATTATATGTCACTGGGCCATAACATTGACTTTTACTGAGCATAATCAGTAAACATGTTTTATACTGTGAACAAATGATAAACTCTAAACTAAGATATTATGTTTTTATGGTATTTTGCTGTATACACCTACTTGCTTATAGCAAGATGTCTGTCAGTCTTACCAATCGTTCATAAATGTACTTAAATTTAATAAGTTACTGTTGGGTTGGTACCACCATAATGGCATCTATTCCAGGTAGGAATGCATTGCTAACATAATCCTGAGAGCATGTGCTACCAAACTTTGATGAGTAACTATTCCTATGTAGAAATCCATGTGCACTACTGAGAAGCAGATGTCTTAATATCGGCCTATGAACTTTTGCTGATAAGTACTATCATTTTTGGTGGTTTAATAGCCTAACAATGTTTGATTTCGGATGTGTATATAACAAATGGAATAATGACTAGGCTTCCTAGAACCCTTCAGCCTCTATTGTAAATTTGTAATACAAATAGTATTTTACCAGTGATTGTCACTGCAATAATTTCTGAGAATACAGACCCTTCCATCAGCTTTAAAATGCTCTTCTCCAGAGCTTCCCGATTCATTTACCATTGTGGTCACCTGTTTCTGATGAATTTTCTGATGTTACAGTAAATATTGTTCTGATGAAGTCAAATTTAAATGGGAAGCTCAGGAGCAGAGCCTTTTGTACCTGATGGAATTTGAGAATTTACAGGGAAGGCTGGACACAAGCTTCCACATAAGGAGCAATCTGCAATCACACATGCACAGCATAGCTGTTACCCTTATATGCACTGATAGATGGCGGTTCCACACGTACATTGGAACAGGGGCATGACCCCCTTCCCTGCTGGAAACACCTGTGTAGAGGTTGCTCTCTCAACTTTAGTACCTCCCGCATGCCCAGTCCCTGTCATTGTAAATGCATGTCATATTTTAATCTGTGCAGATCGTGATGATAACATAGCAATGTGCGAGAAAATATAGCTGTGAAGGTTTGTTTAAAATTGCCAGTTCAATTTAGTAATTATCAAGCCAACCACATTCTGGACATATGCCTAATAATTAGTATGCCTTTCCTATTAATGGCCTGCTCACAAATAAGTGCTGGACAGTGGCAAATGCAGGATTTTGAAAGGAGGGTTTCCAATGCGTGTAATACTTGTGGGGTAAGCCGGATAAATAAGCTCCGCCCTGTCCCGGGCAAGCTCTGCTCTTGTCCCGCCCCCCCAAAAAAACCCTAAAAAAAACCTCTGCCTCCAGTGTAGTTTTAATAGTTTTATATTGAAAGTACAGATCTAATAGCAATAGTAGAGCACATTACACAATGTACCATAGCTTGTGTCAGTGCATAATAAGCTCTGTTAAATTTGTTGTGACCCATTTACCATCCCCCACCTGCTTCCCCATTGCAGCACAGACCATTACCATCCTCACCTATGTTAGTCTGCCCCACATAGTCACGCTCTTTTTTTAAAAAAAATTTTTCTTTTTGGGCATTTTTTTTTCTATTTTTTTTTTATTTTCAATGTGGGGGGTTTCTGGGCAACCAGGTACCCCCCTGGGTGTGCCACTGCTGGAAATGGTATGCTAACCTAGGACTTGCTTTGGAGAAGTGTTTTCAACATGCATTTAAGATCGATTTACTAAACTATGGAAAAACAAAAGTGGAGATGTTACCCATAGCAACCAGTCATATTCTAATTAACATTCTCTAGCATGTAATAGGAAAGTGAGAGCTAGAATCTCATTGGTTGCTATGGGCAACATCTCAACTTTTCTTTTTATGCAGTTTAGTAAATCAACGCCCTGGATCTTTTGCCCCTGCAATCTAATGTACTGGTAGCACGTGATGGTATGAGTATTCCATTGACTTTTATTTGTTCTATTTTTAGCGTATTTTTATACAAACATTCAAGGTGGAAATGAGTAAAGAACATGCAGCTGAGCAATAAATGTCATTTATTATACAAATAACGTGTTTATAATAAATCATTTTTATCACTGGTGTCCTATTCCATGTATGTATTGCTTCATATTGCTGAACAAAGGGCAGTACAAGAGAGGGACAATGACTGGAGATTTTATATTGTATTAGGAAGCTTGAGTATCAATTATTGTCATGCTTCAGGGGCACTGGCAATTAGCAAGATTGTCTGACAGTATGCAAGCTCTTTCTAAATGACCTCTGTCATTAGACATTCAAAAGCCCTGAGGTTGAATCAGTGTATGTGTTGTTGGCCTATTCTGTTGGTAGTGTTGATAATGTTAACAGGGTGTTGATGGTGTTACTAGGTTCTGCTGGCAAAATTCTAATACGCTTTTGTCATTGCCCAAAGCTGTAGGGTAAATGCCTTTTTTTTAGTGTTGACCGGGCTATAGGTACGCAGTGTAAATCATTTTTTCCAGAAAAAAAGAAATGATGCTTTTTCCCTAGGACATTATTCCTTTATGTATTTTTTTTTATTTAACTGTAACTTAATCTGTTGTATTCAGACTTTTAAAATACATTCTGATATTTGTTCCAATATAACTGCTTTGAAAAATATTGGTACAGTAAATGAAATTCTGAAATGAAATTCTGTGCTTTCATTTCACCCTTATATGGGGAAAGATAGTCAGACACCAATAAAGAAATGTTGTTGACCATTGCAGAATCCCTCTCCATTTTATTAATACATATAGGTTACGACCCAGAGAGTAAGAGCATAACAGGTGGACATGTACATCCAGGGGCAGAGGGTGGAAACCTCGGGTGCATATTTATTTATTTATTTAGTAACTAAGATAAAAGGTTTTTATATAGCGCCAGCATATTACGCATCGTTTTACCATTTTAAGAATCCGTAAAAACAAGACTGTGTAATAGCAGGTAGACTGGAAAGGTAAGAGGGCCCTGCTCACAAGCTTACTTACACCCAATGACAATGAGTTTTATACATAAGGGCAAGTGCTATATATATCACACAATGAACCAGCCAGGGTGTATGGTAAAAGTACTTTCAGTGCTGTGTATCATACCCTCCAACATGAACCCCTCCATTCGGTACATCGGAATTTCCAGGGTCTACCCTGGAGTGTTTAAAGGGACCTACCAGGGTTTAAAAAAAATGTTTTCCACGAAAACAACCGACAACAATCCGGGTTGAAAAACTTTGAGTTATTTCCAGGGTGGTGATGTGAAAGCGGCATTAATGGGCAAAAAAGATTATTCCAGGGAGTGGGTGCAAACCTTTGATGTTCTGCATAGCAAAGAGGCAGGACCTGAGTATGGATGGGTGGGACTAGGTGGAGCCAGATGGGACTGGGGATGGAACTGGTGAGGAATGCTGCCTGATAGAAGCTGTCAGAGGCTGATGGCTTAAAACAGCGCTCGGCACTCCATGTATGAGAACTAAGCACCACAATGCTCAGCACTTATACATGGAGTGCTGAGCGGTGTACAGCCAGTAGGCAAGAAATCCATCATATTCACATATTAGCAAACAATATGTATAACTGGAAAAGATACATATGACATATGTAATTTCCAATTTTACTGCAGAAATTGTGTTTTTCATGATATTATTGTTTCAGTAGTTCACTTCGATCTTCTTGGTTTTGCAATGATCATTAGTGAGTCCAGTATTCATTTATTTGACTACAATTGAATCACTAGTGTTTTGGCTGGGACTTACCACAATGAAACTCCATCAAGTATATCATTGAGATGCAATTGTCTTTGGAATATTAAGCAGGGATTGCAGCTAGAATTTAATGGAAGAAAACAAGAGTTAATGCCTACTGTCTTATCTTTTTAAATATGTTTGTTTAAATCCTAGGCCTGGATTCAGAGTTTGGAAGTAAGGATTAAAACAGGTGCAAGTGTACAGCTTGGCTAAACCATTTTGCAAAGTGAGGGGTGCTCATTAATCTTAAATCTTTAACGTGCAGTGGAAATACATTACTTTTGCACTCAGAACTCAAATACTGCATTGCTTTATGTTTAATCTATGAAACAGAGTTGAGCTAAGAACTTCACCTCTTAAATATAATTTTGCTTTCACAATTTAAATTTGCCTCCCCTTGCAGTTCAACATGGTATTGCTGAGGTCTACACTTACACCTAAAAAAAGGTGTAAGTGTAACTCTGAATCCGGGCCCTAGTATTGACACCTCTCATTCTATATTCTTACGTATGTTGTCTTAAGTCTAAAGACAGAAACGGTACGTAGATAGCGTAAATAAGTTACTACGCATGCATAGTAGCTCAATTCTTAAAACAACGTACATAAGACGAAAACTACGTAACTATGAATACGGACCAAGATATTCCTCTATATTAGCGGTTCTCAACTTATTTTGGGGGAGTACCAGCTGCCCACTAAGGGATCTTGTCAAGTACCACTTTGCATATTATGTAGACACTCACAAGCCACATATATTTTTTACTGTTTTTATTGTTCTTTTCATATTTTTGCAGTGATTTTAAGTTGCATTTTCAACATTCACATTTAAGCCCCCAAGATATTTTATTCATTTATGGGCCTGATCCAGACCTACGCTCGCAAGCGATCTTACACTGGTCGTAAGCGTAAAATCAGCAGAAAAAACGCACTGCGCATGCGCAGAGTGACAACTTCCGGTCATACCAAAGACCTTATCGTAGCGGCGATTCAGGCGTCCGTATTCTTTGCGTATTTTACGACGACGGGGCGTGTTTATATTACGAAGTTAGTACGGACGCTGGAGTTAGAGAATGTAGGCGGGGGAGCCATTTAAATTGTACAGTATGGGTGTGCTTAGCCCGGTACGATCAGCGCGTTGCTACGAATATTCGTACCGACGCCGGGAAAAGTTAGGGTAGGGTTCAACCGGCGTACGGGGGTAAAGGTAAGGGGAGTGTCATAGGAGTGAAAGTTTTTATGCTGAAGCGGTAATACGCTCCGCTCTGGATACGTAGGTCTGGATCAGGCCATATGTCCTCAGCCATTTGGTATTGTACTTTCTTATAAACTTGCTTAGATGCCCTGAGTACCACCTGACAGCGGTTCTAGTACCAAAGCCCCTGCTCTATATCATCACAACCACTATTAGGTAGAAGCATTGTAATAATCCTATATTAATTAAACTAATGAGCAAATCAAAACCAGCCTGAAGAGAACACATCCTATTTATAGGGGACAATTTCAATGACATGTACTGTAGGTGTTAATTGTTGTTACCCTTGCACAGATATTTCCTATGATCCCTATGAATTGCATTCTGTGATGACATGCTTTGTTATGGACTCTGTAGACAATGAAATTACTCCCTTAATGTGAAAAAGTTGCATTTTTCAATATTTTGTATTATAACTAGGCATTTAGCAGGAAACTCTGTTGTATGTGGACTGTTCTCCAGAATGCATAAGCTTCATGAGCCAGATTTACTAAGCTACAGGAAAGGAAAAGTAGAGATGTTGCCCATAGCAACCAATCAGATTCTAGCTCTCACTTTCCTATTAAATACTACAGGGTTGCCGACTTTTTAAAGCTTCCCTCAGGGAGAACCCGGAGGGAAGCCATAGATTGCTGAAAGGGGTGAGGCTTAATGATGCGATTTATGCAAATCGTGTCATTAAGCCCCACCCCCTGCCAGTCATTCATGTAATCTCTAGTGTTACATGGGTTGGACGGGGCTTGATAACATAATCAAGCCCAGCCCATCTCACAGTTGTAATTAATAGCTGGTCGGGTCTTGCAGGAGCAGAACTGCCCAAATTTCGGGAGTCTCTCGGATATTCTGGTAGAGTTGGCAACCCTGGCATACTAGAAAATGTGAGATAGAAACTGATTGGTTGCTATGGGCAACATCTCCACTTTTCTTTTCCCACAGTTTAGTAAATCTGGCCCCATGTGTTCTTGTGTACTTGTGGCAATATGTTACAGAGAGACCGTCAACAAGATACCAGTGAGATCTGCCCTTTTCTTCTGCTCTCTATGGACCGGATCCTTAGTTAATAATGTGAGCTCAGTTACACATGCAAAGTGTGTAAGTGGACTCAATGGACTGGAGGACACATGCGCCCTCCAGATGTTACACTATTTTTAATAACTTAACTGCTATCGTATGGAACTAAGGGGCTGTGCTTCCCCTCACTTATGCGCAGACCACTGATCCGAAAGTGTGACTTGACGTTGCCTTATCACAGCGTAAGTCACGCTATTTAAGAATGAGAGAGGGGAGTGACAGGGGGAGATAACACCCCTTTCTTGTGCGGACGGACAGACCCCCTCACGTACATGCAGGGGTCTGGTTCCGGTCCTATGTTATGTTTATGTATAATATAATATACTGTGAAATACTTCTGCAGTTACAGATGAAGCCGTATTCAGAGATCCGTTTCAAGATCGGGCCGCAATTATACGCACGCACGGAGCAGGCCAAACCCCCTCACATCCATGACTCTCCCCTCTCTCGGCCGTGCTCTCATAGACTTACACCACCATAGACCACCTCTAACTTTCCGTGTGCGTTCCCGTGCGTTATGCCTCCCTCCGCCCATTTTTATTTAAATTCTCCCGTGCGTATTTTTCCGGCACTTATCCGGACGTATGTATCCACGCGTGATTCCCAGGTCTGTCCGTGAGGCACTAACACTGGTATATTAAATTGCGTAAATAAAGTTACTACGCATGCTCAGCTGAAACGTACCTGAAAATACGCACGGGATTCGCCAGAAAAACGGATCTCTGAATACGGTCCAAAATGGTCACCGTTGTATTACTTATCTTAGAAAGGTCAACTCACACCAGAGGGGAGAGGGGAGAGAGATCAGTTGTCTAGAGCCCATAATGATTCCAGGCACTGAGGATGATCATATGGAATATTGATTTATTGATGTCATGGAATGGCTGTCTCTACTATGAGTAAGTACAATCTAATTTCCCTTTACCAATACATTCAAAGACAGGCGTTAAGATATAGTGTTATATGTTTGGTCACAAATCAAATGACAGTTTAAGATGTTGTTTAATGACACAACAATAGTTTATACCCTACACTACTGACAGGCTGCAAAATCAATGGACCCCTATCTCCTGCCCTACCTATCCTATGCTAAGAGATCACAAATGTGATTACAGTTTTATGTTACTATTTCCAATGTAAATGTACTGTAGCTGTTAGTGTATATTGGGCTGGATTCAGAGGACCCGATTCACACTTAAAGTGTGAAATCCATAGGAGCAGTTGCGCAATAAAGCGCACCTAAGGATCCTGTTCCCTCCCCCACCCCCGTTTTTAAGTGCCTAATGGCTACCTTAACTTGTCATGCATATTTTCCCCTCTTAAGTAGGTAAAAATATGCACGGGCATTGCCCAGTACTCCCTTCCTGCCTAATCTATATGCCCTCCCCCTACTGCTCCTAACTTCCAACAGAGGCTGCAGTGGCACACCTCCTTTTACTTAAAAATGGCCCACATCGTCATTCTACTTGCCTAAAGACATGACCACACATGCTCAGTACACACCTAAGAAGCTGGAGCTGTCATTAAGCCCCGCCCCCTGTCAGTCATTCATGTAAGCTCTAGTGTTACATGGGATGGGTGGGGCTTCATGACATTATCAAGCCTCGCCCATCCCTAGTAAAGGGATTACAATAGATATTAATAGCTGGTTGGGGCTTTTGGGAGGTTTGCTGGCTCTCCCGGGATATTGAGAGTCTACGGGATATTCTGCAAAAGTCGGCAACCCTGTATTATGGTATGGATGACCTCACGTGCAGAGATCCGTCAGTCAGGGCGTTGCATCCTGTCCATCCGCCTAAGTTTAGTAAGGTAAGTGGGGGAGCATTTAAATTTTACAGTGAGGGCAGGGTTTTCCATTTCCGTGTGTATCAGCGATCGCATGGACCGCTGATTCGCACACGACAGACTTAAGACTGCTTTATGGCAGCGTAACTGTGCTAAAGTCCACATGAGAGAGGGGAGTGGCAGGTCTTCCATGTGGACACAGCCCTCTGTGTGTGCACATGTCTGGATCCAGCCCATTATCACTATTCACCCTCAGTGAGAATACTGATTAAACGATCTGAAGGTGAAAATTACACATTAATTGAAAAGATTTTATCACCAGAAAAAGTTATGACAATCATTGTCATGTGTGGAAGGGAATTGCCTTTGACTATAGGCTCAATGCTGGGAGTGGTGTTTGAGAATCCATTAATATACGGTGACTTTGGCTTAGCTCATAGTTCAGTTCATCAGCTCTGTTACTGTGTGCGTGCAGATAATTATATGGCCGCACTGCTAGGGATATTCCATGTCCTCTCCTCATGGGGCTCAGCGTCCTGCCTCCATTACCATGTTTATTACTGTGTTTGGCATTGGCAGTTAATTAAAGATTTCTTCTTGAATGCAAAAATGTCAAATTCATCCTCACTGGGGCTGACTTGAAAATACATTCACGTTCACATGCCAAGACTCAAGACTCAAACAGCAGATATTGAACCTTGTTTTTATGTTAGATTAATATAAACCATAGATCAGATTTTTCCCCTTCTAATTCCATTTAACGTAATTTGAAATGAGACCCACAATGAATCGTCTAACAATTTCTTCAGGCTCCTATTAGTGGTTTATACTTCTGCACAGTGGTATGAACACAATCACATGATGTAGTGAGCAGAGAGGTTTTGGATAACCCCTCTGAGCTTGGTGTGGATTGTGACCTCCTCCCTCCCATCTATAATTGATGATTATTTACAATGCGTATGCCCATAAAAGAGCCAAATAAGTGCCATTCTTTGTCATATCCACTTGTAGGCCATTGATGCTGACTTTTGCAAATCAGGGAGATTGTGATAGCACTATTAAGACGCTGCACCAAAGGCGTGTGTCCTGTACCACCTAAGGGGTGTGTCCTGTACCACCTAAAAGGTGTGTCCTGTACCACCAAAGTGGCATGTACTCTGAATAGCTCCCCCCATGGTTGTGTCTAGCACTACCACAAAAATTATTTCTCAATAAAAAAGGCGGCATCCGTATTTATTGATGATTGTTAAGTCAATAAATAATTTCAGTATTTATTTTGTATAATGTGAATAGGAGATCTGCTGACTTCTTCATCTTTATTTAAAATCTAATGCAGCTAATTAACAAGAGACTAAAGTGTAATTGTCATTTATGTCTCCATTATTAAAGACATGAGGCCAGATCCTAAGCTAAGTACGCTAGCGTATTTACACTAGCCGATGAAGTAAAATCGCCAATTTGTATTTAATGCGCATGGCAGATGTTATGCCACGTAACTCCTAACATACGTACCATCTGTGTAAATACCAACGAAGGGGCGGGGGCATCAATACGACACCCGTAATTACGCTTTGGAGACAGAGGGAGGCATTTAAATTGGACAGTATGGGCTGAGTTTGCCCGTCACGTATGTAAATCCATTACGTACGTCAGTACTTATGTTAGGAAAAGGTAAGGTAGGGTTTGGGCAGTGTATAACGGGCAAAGTACGTACGAGCGCAGGGAGTGCCTAGGGTAGTGCATAGTAATTACGCTACGCGTTCTAACGTAACTAGCACGTAGGTCTGGATCTACCCCATGTTGTCATAGGTAACTACCAGTTTTTTATTACATTGTGGCCTAAATTTAAAGGGCCACCTCCATAGCCTCAATACAGGGAAATATGCAATTATTAAATTCTGTCATCGTACTGCAATAACTTCTGGGACTGAATCAGCATCAGGGAGATTTCAGGGAGTCAGGGATCAGCCACTCTTTAGAGAGTCTCAGTGATATTCAGGGGGAGTTGGTAACTATGGCGTAGGTTGTCCTGTGAGCACAGGGATAAGGGTGACTGGGTATTCTGCTTCCGTCGTTGACTATATAGAGGATACTGGTGTTCATGTGACTTCCACCAGATATGCAGTTATTAGAGTAACAATTATGTTTGTTTTAGGTGCATATACTTGGTTAAATTAACACATTGTTTTTTTTGTTTTTTTTTTAATAAATAGAGATTCTGGTTTGGGACTAGATCCAGACTTTCAAAAAGTGTGCACTTTCCGATCAGTGCAATCCAGAGTTATGTTTCTACTTGATCGGATGGATTTCTGGTGGCAGGGCAGGTGTGAATATGGGGGAGGGGTCTGGTATGTAAATGTTACAGTATGGGCATGCTCTACTGATTATTAGTGAGGTGCACACAGATTGGAAATCTTAAAGTGAGTGCCCTCCTTTGGATCCGATATCAGAACTCTTGATCCAGTCTGGATTATTTTCTGTGATTTTGTCATCTGTAAGATGTACAACTAATCAGCAAGGATAAAAGACCATTTACAATAGATAAAGGCTGAATGCACATCATAATCCTATGTGTCATGTTCTAGCCAGTCAGTAATGGATGGCCAGAATATACACTTACATTGTCAGTGAAATTCCTCATTTCCCTTATATAGTATTAACATAATAGTCTTATGCCTCATCACAAAGGAAAACAAGGAAAATACTCTCCTCTCTTTGTCTACAATGAATACGCTGCGAGGGATCGTATTGCGGCTGTCCCTTTTTCGAATGAGGGATTCATTCAGAATTCGCATAGTCGCCCATTCACTTTCTAAAGCGCCGCTGGGGACTTAGGGTCAGGCTGTGGAGGGGGCGAGACT
>WWET01003824.1:68170-116120 GCA_011038615.1 Limnodynastes dumerilii | reverse complement strand
ACTCCATTTTCACAACAGCATGTGAAATTGATTGTTAATCAGTGTTGCTTCCTAAGTGGACAGTTTGATTACACAGAAGTGTGATTGACTTGTAGTTACATTGTGTTGTTTAAGTGTTTCCTTTATTTTTTTGAGCAGTATATATATATCCGTTTAGTAATCGCATGCCATATGTACAGCAGTCCATTTTTCAGTGCATGCAGGCAAAAAGAGACAAGATAAAAATACTAAATCCAATATATGTGTAAAGTGTTTTGCTCAGGAGCGCAGTTTCTGCATAGAGATTTTGCAGAATAGTGCAGTTCATTGTACTTGGAGTTTATTTGTTAAAGTGACAAAAATGAATGAGATGAAACGACTGAATAAAAATGAAAAAGAACGGCGTCATGTCGAACTAGCAAAAACCAGTCTAGCAAGAAACTACAACACAGCGTTCCCTCATTTTACAAGACTGTAGAAAAGTGTCAAATGACCCAATATTAAAGTCAATGAGGCTGAAAATAGCGTGTTTATTAAGTCCAGCATACTAACATAATAACCCCTTATTTTCTTATTGGAAATTACAAGAACAAGAACATAGAAAGGCTTAAGGAAACAACATGTTTGATTAACCCAGATACTATCTGAGTACATAGCTGGTCAGCATTAAGCCACTGTAAGAATTTTATTTGCTCACTTAACAGCTACGGACAACCAAGGGTTAAAATTGGCCTAAGGGAGATTACATTTCTGGGGCCAGATTTACTAAGCTACTAGAAAGGAAAAGGGGAAATGTTGCCCCTAGGAACCAATCAGATTAATGCTAACATTTTCTAGCATGTAATATGAAAATGAGAGCTAGAAACTGATTGGTTGCTATGGGCAACATTTCCATTTTTCCTTTCCCACAGCTTAGTAAATCTGGCCCCAGATTGGGAAAAAGTAGTGCTTATAGAAATGATTTAGGTTTAGCTGTGTACCTGTTTATTTTCTGTAACCCAATGATCCCTTTACCTTGGATGGACTTCAGGGCCCATCTGCTTCTGCTGCCATTTCTTTGTGTTTTCCTTTTCATTGATTGCCAGTTGTCTCATTGTTGTGATACTCTAAGTGGTGACGGGAAGGCAGTGTGGTGCGTTGGGCATATCCTGGGAGGAGCAGTGGTGGTGAGTCGAGGAGTTTTCTCCCTTAAGCCTGAAGCTGTGGGTTACATTGAGTCACTGGGAGAATGGACCTGATCCAGACCTACGCTGGTGTGCGTAGCGTATTTACGCCGAACGTACCACAGATGCACAGCAATAGGCACTCCCCTTGCTCGTACCTAGTTTAGCTTCCATACCCTACCCTAACTTTTCTGTTCGTACCCGCGGCCGTGCGTACGTTCAATGCGTATTAACGATGCTTTGCACACCCATACTGTACAATTTAAATGACTGGGTAAGCTACTCGGTAACCAAGCCCTCGGTGCGTGGTTACGGCTTTTGTATGGCAGGCACGCCCCCATGATCGGTAATACGAAGCGGTTACGAATGAGGCCCATACGCAAAGATTTTTCTTTTTTAAATCTCTTTATTTATGTAAATTTTTTCACTTTTTTTTTCCAAATGATGACAAAGAGCGTTTTACAATGCGGAATAGAATACATCATGACAGACAATTGAAAATCATCAGTGTATAAAATAAGTAAAGTTTCATACGCTAAGATTTTTAAAGCGTAAAATGAGCTTAACATCTGCTCCGCGCATGCACTGTAAGTACAAATGGCAGTTTTTTCACTTACGATCAGCGTAAAACCGCATCCGAGCGTAGGTCTGGATCAGGCCCAATGTGTCTCTGAGATGGAAGTTGGGCACTAGTGAAAGTGGGGTTGATTGTAGACCCCACTTCGTTGTCATTGGTTAAGCAAGTCTTAGCCCATATTGTCTGCACTGCCTTCTTCCATTACCATCTGGTAAAAAAGATTTTACTATTATGTGTCATTTTGTTGATCATTATTGTTGTTTTTATTATTATGTTTAATAAATGCAAGGACTTGGTCGAGCCTTTTTATTTATTTTTTTAACCAATAAAGACTGATTATTGGGGTAAAGGCTGATTATTGGGGTAAAGGCTGATTATTGGGGTAAAGACGACTGGCTCAGGAAGTATTATTACTTTATTACTACCCTTTTCTCTATTCATACACTTTATGCAGAGAATGGCCATAATCCATTAAACTCTGTATACAAACACACACACACGCGCACACACACACACGCGCACACGCACACACACACACACACGCACACACACACACTAGAGGGCATTAGTTATGTTTACTCCTCATGTGATAAGAAGATATGTGTTGAATATATGTTGAATGTATATTGTTAAGCCTGGCTGTATAGATACTTGCAGTAACTCTCATACTCTTCTTGTATTTCTCCTATAAGACTTTCACAGTTTCGATATGTAACTGTATCTGGGCATAGGTTCTGCAGTTACATTGCATGTTTATTGTAGAAATAACTCATTGGTATTGCAATGTTATTCCTTGTCTTGTGACTGTATATTGAACCCATTATATCTTCTTTGTGCAGCTACTGAATTCGGAATCTGTGTTTGGAAAAATTCATCTTATTTTATTTCTTGTTGATTTGTTGTATAACAATCTTTTATCTGAATGACGCGTCACAACTCCCGTGCTTTATAACAGTTTCTCGCTTCGATCTCTTCTGTATTTTATTCTTTTGTCATTATTACAAAACTAAATGACGATATTTCATAGCTCTTACCATAAACAAGACTTTCCTATATAAGTATATCTGTGTAGTCAAAAAATGAGAAACGGTGAAGTTCATGATGTTGCTGGATTTGTAAAGATTCAAGGAAAAGTTAGAAGAATATTTTTAACTATTGAATATATAAATATGGTTACGGCAGGCACAGACCTCTGGGTTTTATGTACGCACAGAGGTGTGGAACTACACACAGAATAGGGGAGTGAACTACCCTGTAACTCCCCTCTGTTGTGCATAGCAATGGTCTTCCAGAACCCACCCTGCATTGCCAACCCCGCCCTGTCCTACAGATCTCCATGCGGATGGAACAGATTTCTGTCCACATGGAGATCCGTTGCGTACCATTTGGCGCACGCATGCGCAGATGTTACTTGCAAGTTAACTTAACCAAACGGTTTGCGTAAGTCCCCTTGCACTATTAAATGTGATGCCCAGAAGAAGTAATTATTAGTTAGCAGCAATTAAACTAAAATTTTTATCCATGGTCGGAAACACTATTCCAGCGGAAAACAAGCATTTTGCGCTAAGTCTGGATCTGGTCCTCTATGACTGTTCCCGTTTCTCTAATCTGGCCTAATTGTGTGTGCAGGAAGTTGTGTAACGTGTTGAAATCACTCCAATAAACAAATCAAACCTTTTTTTATGGCACTTGTGACATTTTTGATTTGGGCAGACATTTCATATCACACAGATTCCACTATTGTCCCAATCCCAACCCTATTCCAAGTCACAGCCATTGTCTTGTTTTATCCGTACCTTCTTCCACGTAGAATGCAGGCGCTATTACCAGCCAGTAATTTGTTGTACCTTTATTTACTCTTAATGGGCTGGATCCAGACTTAAGTAAGTGCTTGACATTAGTTACTCCTGGGCTAAACCATATTGATTGCAGGGGAGTCATATTTAATGTGTTGCAAACATTATTAGAGCTGAGAGGTGATGTTTCCTTTCCCAAGTCTAAATAACAGTGTGATAGTAAAGCTGGTCAGTATCCGTGTGCAGTAAGCAATTCAAAGATATATCCCTGCATGCAAAGAATACAATTAACTTGACTCCCCCTGCGATCAACATGGTTTAGCCCAGGAGTAACTAATTTCCGCTGTGGTAGAATCTCCCCATTGCATCGTATATTCTATCTGGGCAAGGGGAGGCCACTTCCATCACTCGTAAGGATTTATGCCTGTTGCATACGATTGGCCAGATTGCGACAATGATAGAGCCGCCAGCTGAATTGCAGATGTATCATTGCTGAAATGCTCTGGATATAGAAAATTGCTATTGGGAACGGGCACCTGTTTCGACCTATTCACAATAGCGAGAGGCTACATGGGTGCGATGGGCTAGGGCTCAAGAAGGGAGGGTTAGGGTTAGGTTTCGAGAAGGGGAATGTTAGGGTTAGGACTCAAGTGTAAGATTAGGCTGCGGGACATAGAGGCTTAGGGTTTGGGCTCAAAAAAGGGCACAGTAGGGTTACGGCTGAAGGGAAGGTTAGGGCTAGGCTGCAGGAAATAGAGGGTTAAGGTTAGTATAAAGGGTTTACCTGTAGCCGTAGAAATCTTGGAGGCTCTGGGAGTTGCAGCAGCGCCACTCTCGAGAATGGAGACTGTCAGCAATTGTTGTCAGTCTCCATTCAACTGCTGCAAACCCATCATACGCCACATCTCACCAATTTACGCCAGCTCACCCCTAACTTAACAATTTCCTGAAGCCAACTCTTACTGTACAATTTACATCTCTTCCCCCCTCCCACAGTGGAAGCGATTCCTTATCCAGCCGTGTCCCGTCCTGCCATCGTAGTGCTTACCAGGACAGACCTGGATCCGTCACAGTACCCTTTGCTTAACTCAAGATCCAGTCCAATAAATCTATCATTCATGTCTGTATCTATGTATGTTTTTATGTTTATATGGTCATAGATATACAGTATTGCATAAACACAATTTTCATTTAATAGTTGTAATAGTTTTATAGACATTTTGCTGATGTCTTTCTCAGAGTGAGGCTGAGTAATAGGCATCTAGTTAATTACCATAGCCATTGAATAATAATGGGAGTCATCGGGCACAGTTTAGGTAATGAATTACTGTCATTCCAAGAGGCAGGATAAATATACGTTCAGTGTGGCTAGTAAAGTCTACATCCAGTAATGGAAACATATCATTTGTCTTTAAATAGACAGTATTGACACAATCCTTTAGCCTGATATATCAATTTTCACAAATGGGAGAATACTCTACTACTGAAAACATAAATATTTCATAGACTTCAAGTGCTTTCTTATGCTCCATGTAATATGAATTTAAATTCAGTACCTTGGGGAAAGCCACGGATGTGACAGCGATAACCTAAGAATATCTCATTTTGTTATGACCAAGATAATTTAAACCTACATTTGTTAGCTAGGCATCCTTTTTTTCTTTTCTTTATTATGAGTTGTATTATTTTTCCTTAAAAATCTTTCAGTAGGTTTTAGTTTAGTCAGCAATTTATGGTTCAATCGATCACATTCAGATTGACTGATCACATGTAAAATCTGTAGTAACCCCTTTAATGTGTTTTTATGCCAGACATCAATAAAGAAGCAAGCACAGTTCACTACACCTGCAAAAGTAATTACAGGAGAGACAGTCCTTAGGGTGCTGCAATGTTAACTACTGATCTATTTTACTGAAATGACTGTGGGAACATTCACGTTTTGGAGAAAATTATCTTTTTTTAGTGTTTATTTCTGCTGACTTTATGTGTGTGTTTGTTCAGTTGTATTTGGATGTTTGGGCCATTTTGTGGACTCTGATAGGTCACGATCAGTGATTTTAGATATAGCTACTGGTACAGCTGATCTGGGGCCAGATTCAGACTTAGGAACGTTAAGTACGCAAGCTGCTTGTGGAAGTCAGGTGATTACTTGACAATGCACATGTGCTTAGCCAATCAGCTGTCAGGGACATGACTTCTAAGTGGCTGAGCTGGTAAAATAAGCAGGACCACAGGTGATCAGCTGGGTTTTTAGTTCAGTTAATCCCCTGTGCCCTGTGCCTTTGAAGCAGTACAACGCTAAGGTGGCCAGGGAAAGGGTAGAATGACTTCCTGAATCTTTGCCTAGGGCAGTGATGGCTAACCTTTTGAGCTCGGTGTGTCAAAATTCGAAAAAAAATCTAGCTTACCTCGGGTGGCGTGTCACTTCTAGAAATATCCATAATTTTGTGATATTTGCAGCCCTAGTAAAGAAAGAGTTACATTTTTAAGTGCCTTTGGCACTTTTTGCCCCCTTTATTTATTAGTTCCCAGCCTTTTTGCCCTTTTGTGCCCAGCCTTTTTGCCCCCTTTATTAGTGCCCAGCCTCTTTGTGTCCAGCCTTTTAGTGCCCAGGCTTTTTGTGCCCAGCCTTTTTGCCCTTTTGTTCCCAGTCTTATTGTCACCTTATTGTGCTCAGCCTTTTTGCCCTTTTGTGCCCAACCGTTGGCACTTTTTGCCCCCTTTATTAGTCTCCAGCCTTTTTGCCCTTTTGTGCCCAGCCTTATTGTCCCTTTATTCATTCCCAGCCTTTTTTGCCATTTTGTGCCCAGTCTTATTTATTTGCAGCCCTAGTAAAGAAAGAGTTACATTTTTAAGTGCCTTTGGCACTTTTTGCCCCCTTTATTTATTAGTTCCCAGCCTTTTTGCCCTTTTGTGCCCAGCCTCTTTGTGTCCAGCCTTGTAGTGCCCAGGCTTTTTGTGCCCAGCCTTTTTGCCCTTTTGTTCTCAGTCTTATTGTCACCTTATTGTGCTCAGCCTTTTTGCCCTTTTGTGCCCAACCTTTGGCACTTTTTGCCCCCTTTATTAGTTTCCAGCCTTTTTGCCCTTTTGTGCCCAGCCTTATTGTCCCCTTTTTGTGTCCAGCCTTTTTGCCCCTTTCATTAGTGCCCAGCCTTTTTGCCCTTTTGTGCCCGGTCTTGTCCTCTTATTGTGCCCAGTCTTTTTGCCCTTTTGTGTCCAGTCTTATTGTCCCCTTATTGTGCCCAGCCTTTGGCACTTTTTGCCCCCTTTATTAGTTCCCAGCGTTTTTGGGCCCAGACTTATTGTACCCTTTTTTTGCCCAGCCTTTTTGCTCCCTTTATTAGTGCCCAGCCTTTTTTAATAATTTAAACTTACCTCTGTGGTGCCTCTCTCTTCCTCCTGCTGTTACGCTGCGTGGCCTAGGTTATGCAACGTCACTCACTGTGTCCTAGGCTGCAGCATCTGATTGCATCTGATTGGATCATTTTGATCCAATCAGGAGCTGCAGGGGCGGGAGGCAGTATCAGTCATATCCCCTGCAGCTGATACCGCCTTTCCCCACCCCTTACCCCGCTGATCGCCGCTGCTGACCGCCGCCGACATCCACCGCCGCAATCAGTAAAACCTATGACACTGCGTGTCAGTCAAAATGTCTTGGCGTGTCACCTCTGACACGCATGTCATGGGTTCGCCATCCCTGGCCTAGGGTTTTCAGACACATTGCAATACCCCTGGCCAGACCCCCAGAGAGGAAGGTATCCTCATGCATAGATGGGGGGAGGGGCTATTCAGATGGAATAGCAGATATTGATCTTTTCTCCATCCAGAGCTTTATTTCTGGGTTTCCTCTGCATTCTCCTGTACAGATGGAACAATACGCTTTCCAGATGTTGATTAGTAGCCTTGATGAGTTAGTACATTTTGATATCGTTTTCTGTAGAACTATTGCCTAATTATATTTCGCCATAAGGAAATGTATTTGCATTTGCTTTCAGACTTAGTCCATTAAACATATTGCTTTTCAGAGCCATCCTTTGTCCATTCAGGCATTTAATAAAATGTGGACCTTAGTCATAGGCCATTAATCACAAGCCCAATTACAAGGAAGCTTTAATTAGCTGTGTGTAAATGTACCTGTAAGGTGTACTGGTAATTAATGGCTATTCATTCTTTTTGTAATTGATTAACATAGAAAAATGTGTATTCAGCTGAGTTTGTAGCAGATCTGTTCTGACCATGGAGTGTGGGAAAATTGTACGAGAACAATTCTTTCCGGTCCCAACTACTTTCGAGTTTGTCCTTCTCTTAAACAATAGGTTGTGCAATGGGCAGCAGTGAAGTGTCTAGATCAGGCCTAGCCAACCTGTGACTCTTCAGTTGTCCTTTAACTATGAGTCCCAGACTCCCAGCGTCCTCTGACTGCATGCTTATAGCTGATATCTGACAAAGCATGCTGGGTAATTCATAATTCATGAAGGGGTCCCGGTTCTGGGCTCCATATTGCCGAGCTTCCATGATGTGGTGAATCTAAAGCACAGACATTCAATTCTTATGTGCTGCCACTGCTAAGCATGACTCAATAGCCAAGAGGACCATAAAAATTACTAGGGGCAATACAGTGGGGTTCAGGGCATGAGTGTTGCAGAAAAGTACAGATTTTGCCCATAGCAACTAATCAAAATGTAGCTGACATTCTCTAGTATGTAAAGAAAGTGAGAGCTACAATCCGATTGGTTGGTATGGGCGACATCTCCACTTTTCCCTTTCCACGGTTTAGTAATTCTAACAATTGGACTAAAATGGGGCAATTATATAAAGTTATAACCTTATCATACAAAAAGAACCCCCACTGATCATTTGTATAAAGCAACATTAATATATTTCTATTTATTTATTTAGAGGGATGATAGGGGAGGGGGGTTTAATGTCAGATACTGGGCATTGCTATGAGATATAGGACACCCTCAACCTAGAGCTGGTATAAAGGTTGATTTATTTGCTATTGATGTGAATAAATATTCTGCTCCTGCTCTGTCCTTATAATTGCTCTAGAACATTGATGGATAAAGGGAAAGCTTAAAGTGAAGGAGACCTAGAGGAGATGATTTCAGTATTCGCATGTTTCCTCCTTTGATTTAGATTTATGACAGCTGTTACTAAGTGGTGTTCTTTGGAACTTTACATTAGAAGTTATGATTGGGTAATGTGGGGGCTGATTAAGAATGAGAGATTAAACACAAAAAACAGATGGAGACACTGGTGTAACTACTGGGGGTGCAGCTGCCTTGGGGCTCAGAGTAGAGAGGGGCCTGTGACACCTGTCCCTCCCCTTCCCTGCACCCACAGAACTTTAAGCAAGCTGCCATACTCGGGCCACTTAAGACAGTGTATGAGTATATGTGCGTTCTGAACGCTGTTTATACATACATTGGGCCGGATCCAGAACTAGGTCTGTCTTCCATTGACGGATGTAATTCAATGAACAATAGCTACTGTGCATGCGTAGTAGCTATTGTACGTAATCTGCATATCGTTTCGATACGACTAGTAATGTATTTATAGAAAGTGCTCAGCACTCATAATACACTGAGGGCTACTAGTAATGTATTTATAGAAAGTGCTCAGCACTCATAATACACTGAGGGCTACTAGTAATGTATTTATAGAAAGTGCTCAGCACTCATAATACACTGAGGGCTACTAGTAATGTATTTATAGAAAGTGCTCAGCACTCATAATACACTGAGGGCTACTAGTAATGTATTTATAGAAAGTGCTCAGCACTCATAATACACTGAGGGCTACTAGTAATGTATTTATAGAAAGTGCTCAGCACTCATAATACACTGAGGGCTACTAGTAATGTATTTATAGAAAGTGCTCAGCACTCATAATACACTGAGGGCTACTAGTAATGTATTTATAGAAAGTGCTCAGCACTCATAATACACTGAGGGCTACTAGTAATGTATTTATAATAGAAAGTGCTCAGCACTCATACACTGAGGGCTACTAGTAATGTATTTATAGAAAGTGCTCAGCACTCATACACTGAGGGCTACTAGTAATGTATTTATAGAAAGTGCTCAGCACTCATACACTGAAGGGTACTAGTAATGTATTTATAGAGAGTGCTCACCACTCATACACTGAGGGCTACTAGGGCTGAGGACTGCTGAAAACTGTTTTAAGCTGCCAGTCTCTGACAGCTTGTCTATATATGCAATCGATGACTGCACTGTGCACTTGCCAGACGGAGGGGGTGGGTGTACCACTTGGCTCCGCCACCTTTCTGAATGGTAACTTGCACCCCTGGATGTAAATGTACACAATAGCCAAACCATGTTGAATTGCAAAGGAAAGTGAATTTAAAGAGAATAAGAGTTGAGAGATGAAGTTTCCTAGCTCAGCTCTAAATGACAGAATAAACATAAAGCTGTGCACAGGGCTGGCGCAATGTGGTTCGTGGGTGGATGCTGTGCAGGACGGCACCAGGCTGGACAGGCGCTCATCTACCCGCTCCACCGGTCCATTCCCTAAGATGGACGCCATTGTTAGAGCGCCTTACAGAGTTCAACAGCAGTGTCCATTCACTTCCACTGCACCTGTGTGGTAGGCAGAAGCAGAGTGAACCAGTGCCTCCCCCCTCATTGAATGACACTGGACTGACCTTAGGTCACATCAGCGTTTTTCAAATCAGAGCCCGTCGCGGAGGAGAAGCAGCAGTAACATGATGGGGGATACTGGGTGCTGGAGAGACATGATGAGGGATACTGGGTGCTGGAAAGACATTATGGGGGATACTGGGTGCTGGAGAGATGTTATGGGGGATACTAGGTGCTGGATACACATTTATGGGGGACACTGGGTGCCGGAATAACATGATGGGGGATCCTGGGTGCTGTAGAGACATTATGGGGGATACTAGGTGCTGGATACACATTTATGGGGGACACTGGGTGCTGTAATAACATGATGGGGGATCCTGGGTGCTGTAGAGACATGATGGGGAATATTGGGTGCTGGAGTAACATGATGGAGAATATTGGGTGCTAGAGAGACATGATGAAAACACTGGAGCTGGATACACGTGATGGGGGATACTGGGTGCCGGGGAGACATGATGGAAATACTGGAGCTGGAGTAACATGATGGGGGACCTCTTGGTGCTGGAATAACATGATGCGGGATATTGGGTGCTGGAGTAACATGAAGGAGGATATTGGGTGCTGGAGAGACATGATGGGGTTTACTGGGTGCTGGAGTAACATGATGGGGGATACTGGGTGCTGAAAAGACATGATGGGGATTCTAGCTGCTGGAGTGATATGATTGAGGATACTGGGTGCTGGAGAGACATGATAGGAGATACTGGGAGGCTGGAGAGACATGATAGGGGTTACTGGGATCTGGAGACACATGATGGGGAATACTGGAAGGCTGGAGAGACATGATGGGTATACTGGGAGGCTGGAGACACGTAATAGGGCATACTGGGAGGCTGGAGAGACATGATAAGTATACTGGGATCTGGAGACACATGATAAGGAATACTGGGAGGCTGAAGAGCCATGATAGGGGATACTGGGATCAGGAGACATATGATGGGAATTCTGGGAGGCTGGAGACACATGATGGGTATACTGGGAGGCTGGAGAGACATGAATGGTGTTGGTGCGTAAATGATGATTTTACAAAAGAGCTTAATGAAGCCCTTACTGTACGATTTAAATACCTGCCCCCTTCCCACCATGCTTACACAACATACAGCATTGCTTCATCCCATCCTGCTGTCGAAAAGGCTTCCAGCACGAAAGCCTGAATTCTGAGGATCAAGCTCCGTGCTGGAGGCGTTATAAGGACCCATGTGCACTCGCCATTTGTGGTTGTTTTCCACTGGTACGGGGCGGAAACTGGTGAGTCTGAATCCAGTCCTTAGCTGTTCATTTTGTTGGTTTTATTTGCATGTGATGACCACCATATTTATAAGCCTGCACTGTCTGAAATACACTGGCAGTGCCTTTATCCACTTTTTCAGCAGCGGCAGCATTGTAATAAAATGGTTTGTGTCTGTGCTGTGGAATGACAGTCTTGTGGTGAGTAATGATCTGTGAAGAAATGAGCAATAACGGACAGTTACCTTCTTGTTCTACACGATTAAGTTGTCATTATTACTGATCGTAATGTCAGCTTTTGTCACTTAGGTTAGTTTTTTATTTGTTAATAATATATTGAGGCTTATATTTTCTATCTGTATACTTCAATTCCATGTAAAAATAGTCACATTCGTAATACATATTCTGTATACGTACGGCTGAAGGGAAGCGATTTATTGTGAGAGGCTGAGGGTGGGTTTTTTGTAACACTAATATTACATAAAAGGATGATAGCATTCAACATTCTACTGTCTATGTCAGTGGGTGAAGTGGAAATTTAGAAGTGGTGGTATGAACATTTAAAAGTGGCGGTATGAACAATTAGAAGTGGCGGTATGAACAATTAGAAGTGGCTGTATGAACAATTAGAAGTGGCTGTATGAAAATATAGAAGTGAATGGAGACTTATAGCTCTACAATTAAATCATTGGGAGAAGTGACAGTATGGCATACCATCGTCAGGGCCAGCATGATGCACTCCACGGGGGGATGCGGTGCAGGCCGGCGCCAGGCTGGAGAGGCGTTGGCAGTCATCCTCCGGCTTCCCACTCTGGTTGCTGGCAGCTCAAACAGGAGGTTCCTGTATGAGTTGTCGCGGCCATTACATAGAGCGGCTGGTAAATTCCTTTCAGCTGCTCTATGTAACAGCCGCAGAGGCTCATACAGGAACTTCCGGTATGAGGGGAAGAAGAGAAAAAAGGAGAGAGCTGCAGAGTAGACACAGCAAATGTAAGTAAACATAATGGGGTAACTGGGGGACTGGAGGCACATGATGAGGAATAATGGGGGGCTGGATACACATGTTCCCCATATTAATGACCCAGGGCCTGATTCAGAATTAAGAAGGTGCTTAAAATAAGAGAGGAAAGTCACTCCTGGGCTAAACCATCCTGATTGCAGGGGGAGTCACGTAAATTGTATTCTTTGCATGCAGGGATATATCTTTGAATTGCTTACTGCACACAGATACTGACCAGCGTTACTATCACACTGTTATTTAGACTTGGGATAGGAAACATCACCTCTCATCTCTAATACTGTTTACAACAGATGAAATATGACTCCCCTGCAATCAGCATGGTTTAGCCCAGGAGTGACTTTCCTCTCTTATTTTAAGCACCTTCTTAATTCTGAATCAGGCCCCCAATTATCATGGGAATGAACCCTTGATGCTACCTTTACAAAGTCTCAGTGGGAACATATCTTTGCCTCATCTTTTAAGTTGTGTGCTTGTGTAGATCACGTAGAACAGCAGCTTAAATGAATCCATCGCCTATATTTTATCCCACAGTGGCTTTATAAAATCTGGCCACCCCAGTCTAACTGTGCTGACGCCTTTATGTGGCGGTAGGTGGTATTTTGTAGACTCTGTGACCCCTTCCCTTTTATAAGTTTAATTTAAAAAAGGTACAGTAATGGTTAAAAAAAAGTGCACTTCATTTTTAAAATATAAATAAGTTAATAAAATAAATATAAATAATAAAATAACTAATTTATTGATATGTAAGATAAATGGTAACATATTATATTTGTCACCCCATTTATGCCTCCTTAGCGACACATATAGCATTGACAAGCTTTTCCATTTATTTATTTTTTTGCAGTGGGGGGAGGCTTTTATGAGATCAATGCAAATATAACAGAACGTAACATAATATAAATGTGATGTAACAAACATACTGTATCAACCATCCTCAGAGACTAAATTAAAAACATAAATAACAACCTAGATAACATTGTACAGGAATTATTGTTTGAATGTTTGCAGTAGTCAATTAGGAATGTGTAATTATAATATGCCATCCACCAATTGTTGTACAATATCTTTATGGCTTGGGAACACAGTTGATTTAAAATTTGAGCACACGGACCAGATACAAGCCCATGCACACTTTCCGTACTATGTATTACATCTATAACTACACGTGGTAGAGGTGAGTGATCTCCCCTGTCACTTTCTTGTCTATAACCCCGGCCCGGATTCACAGATAGTAACGCAAGGGGACTTATGCAAGCCAGTTACCTATCATTACTATCTGTGAATCTGGGTCTACATGCTAAAATAAAATGATAATACATCTAATAAAACAAATTTGAGTTAAGAGGTAACATTTCCTAGCATAAAGCTAAGCATTATGTGAGTTCTATGTGCAAAGGCAAAGTAATTTCCCTGCAAACATTAAAATTCATAACCTCCTTACATTTTAACACGTACAAACTTAATCTGGGTACACACTAGTCCAATGCTCTTCAGACCCAAGTCCAAAACAACCCCACAGCAGACCAAGTTTGCAGTAACGACACCCAATCCCTGATACACATTTGTCCAATTTTACCGTACAGTAGACCTCCAACCTGGATCTGCTCACACAATTGCCTCACCATACACACTTTTTTCAATGTTCGTCAAGGCGGTAAATTGGTCAGGTGATTAATGGTTGAGTTTCCTGATTTGTAAGCAGGTTTAAACATCATTTGACCCAATCAGGTGACCAGGATTGGATGTAATGAGTGGACATGTGAGCATACACACTTATGCAATGTCTGACCAACTGGACAGTTGGATAGGAATTGTATAAATTTAAGCTTTACTCTGAATCAGCTCCAATATGTATGCCTAGTACACATACAAATTATACTTGCCATAAAATCATTGGCCCTTATTCACTGTTAAGAAAATGCTGCTTTTTAGGTGGGTATATTTAAGAATGGATATAAACAGCAAACGGCATAGTGCCCAATCATGCATTAGGCAGTCAGGCACACCTTAACAAATTAATAAGACAGACACCAATAGCTGGTTTTAAAAAGGGAACATGGTATTTATTAAAAACAGGCCAAATTGTAAGTGTATGTAATGATCAACCTAGGATGACTACATATATCTATGTACGTCATCTCCATGGAGAAACTAGGTGGCCCAATAGCAGCTGGGGGTTCAGCAATGCCTATTTATCCTAAAAGGTCATCTACCTTGACTTTGGTGCCCCCTGCATAATCCTCCAGCAAGCACTGGACCTCTCAAACCTAGACCACCACAACACCTGGAAGGTGGTCACCAAATAGGACCCAACCGCTAGGAGTGTGATGTCCTCGCAGCAAAGGTTGTGTCTGCCATGAGATCGGAACTACCCCCACTCCCACCACACAAAATATCAAAACATTCCCCTATGCGCCAATCCTTATTTGCTGACCCCCAGCTTCTACTGCCCAACCATGTTCCATCTATAAGAAAAACAAATTGTTAATCACAACACAAAACATCCTTACACTTTAAAGAGAGGGAGGAAGTGTGAATTCTCAAAGCGAGTGCCCTACTCCCCCTCTAACAGTCCTAGTTATATAGACTACCCTGCCCCGCCTCTACCTAAATCCCACCTCCTATGCCGACCCCTATTCTAGAAGCCACTAACTAATTAAACATTGCCTACCTGTTGACTGAATTGACTGCTGTTTATGGCCCTGCGGCCCTATGGGGTCATAGTTATATAGTTACATAGTTGATGAGGTTGAATAAAGACACCAGTCCATCAAGTTCAACCTAGTTTGGAATCCTGCAATCCCTATCTTTATATTTGAAGTTAATCCATATGAAGCAACCTCCAAACTCTTGCAATCAGAAAAAATAAATAAATAAATAAAAATCCCTGCTGACCCAAGATGGCCGTCCTATTTCTCCCTGGCTCCACTACTGTCCTTCATTTAAATTTTGTGGTCCTGGTAACCCTGGATGTCCTTTTCTGCTAAAAATGTATCTAATCCTTTCTTAAACATATGAAGTGAATCTGCCATCACAACCTTTGCTGGCAGTGAATTCCACATCTTGACTGCCCTTACTGTAAAGAACCCTTTCCTTTGTTGTGAAACTCCCTTTCCTCTAACCTTGGTTCTTTTACTTTGCATGCATAGAAACTTAATATAACGCAATTTACGTAGGACTTAAGAATGGTAGGGCTCTGACTCACCATTATGAACCTATTTCTTCTAGGTTCGTAGTGACTTAAGAAGGAAAGGGGGTGTTGGAAAACCTTAAGAATGAAGATAAGAAGATTGGGTGGAGGGAGGCATTTAAATGAGGAAATCTGGGCACTGTTAGGCATAACCATTTTTAATTAGCCGATCTACGCACACAACTAATGACCAAAAGATAAGGTAGCCCTATGGCATTCTTAAGTCGGTTAAGAAGCTGAAAACCAGGGACATGTCAGGGCTACTAGTTGCGTATAATTAAGAACCTAAAGCCTTCATAGCTGTGAATCAGGTCCATTATAGCTGTATATAAAATAGCAAAAAGCAACAGAATCTAAAAAAAATGGCTCAACATGATTACTACCACGATAACTTCAAAAATGGTACCCTATATTAAGAGAGTGAATGATGGAAGTAATCCTATCGCAATGCAATAATTTTCCAATAAAACTCTGGTTTTTACCATTTTGTGTAATGGAAACATTTTCAAACATCAAAAAAGTGTTAAACTTTGCTTTCCTGAACATTTTTTCATCTTTTTACAGGCGCAGAGTATTAGGCATATCAGATGGGATTGAACATATTGGAAATCTCCGCTGGGAATTAGCACTTTGTCTTCTGGCTGCATGGACCGTTTGCTATTTTTGCATTTGGAAAGGGACAAAATCTACTGGAAAGGTTAGAATCAAGACTATTTCCTCAATTAAGATATTTTCCTCTTTTAACTTATATCAAAAGCTTGTGTACTGTAGGTTGCAAAAATGGCTCCAATTTGCATAGCTCTTATCATTTAGAATAGATTAAGCCCTGCTCACAAATGGTAATATTCGATAATGTTCGGTCAACTCTGCCCACTTTCCTATAAGTCGTGTCTCTTTTGTGGCCCACAAATCAGAACAGTCCTGTCAAAATGGGCAGCACAGTGTCTCGGGACCTGATTCACACTTAAGAGTGAGTTAGGTGCGGGCAGATCCGTACTTAACTAGCCCCCCAATCCGCCCCCCGTTTTTAGGTATCTTATGGCACTTACAAGTCATAGGGCTACCTTATGTCTCCATGCAATGTCTGTACGGACATTGCACCTCCCTGCCGTCCCCCCGCCCTCCCCAGCTAATCTAAATACCTCCCCCTCCCACTTATTCCTAAAAACGCCCAGATGGCATAACACCGCCTCTTTCTATGGAAACTACAGCATGCGGTTTTTTAAGACCGCACGTACGCTATCTATGTAACCGATCTGCTACGTAGATAGCGTAAATGACCTGCGGCGCATGCGCTGTAGGTAATTTTGACCAGATATGCGCTGAAGTGTGAATCAGGCCCTTCATTTCAAGCTCCTTTTCAAGTCTGAATAAGGTCCAATTACCTGATAAAATATTATATGAATTCTTGTATCGTGCAATTAGTTCAGGTTTGCATACTTTATAGCACTTGGTATTCGCTTATGGTTTTCCTTTTATCTGGACAAGAATATATTTTTTATGTACCAATGAGCCCTAAATTACTTGGTCTGTATGCTCAGAATTATCCATTTATTTGTACCATATACTTACATTAATGTTCTATACAGAATCATTAGGATGTAGTTGGTTGTCAGACCATCGTACCATCAAACCATTCATTTACGTTAATTTACCAACCAACCAATTATTTACACTTGCATGTATTGGGCTGCATTCTTTTGTGATATGACTGAGGAGCTGTGGTTGCAAGGGATCTGCTATCATAGGGCTGTGATATCAACTCATCTGTATGTTTGCAAATGTAACCACACGTCATACAGATGAACTTGCAAGCCTGCACTGGTAAGCTGTGAGAAGGCACGTCTGTACGGTATAATGTAATAAAAAGGAACATCACATCACAACCAAGTCTCTCTGTCTTAAAGGGCCGGATCCAGACCTACGAGTGTCTTACGGCCGCATGTGGTCTGTACGGCCGCCATTGTAGCAGGGAGTGCACGCCCCTTAAGGCCGCATTGCTAATCGTAACGGGGCTTTCCCCGCCCCGTCCCCAATTTGCATGCCTATCTCTGACTTTATGGCGGAGATATGGCATGCGTAAAGGAGGGAAGCCCCCTTTTCGTAACAGCCGTTGTTACGGCCGCCGGCCCTTACGCCGCCGTATGAAGGTTGTGCGCATGCACACAACCTTCAACACAGGGAAATTATGGTCGAGGTGGCCATAATTCCCTTGGGGGCCGTAGGTCTGGATCAGACCCAAAGTTTCAGAAGTGTCACCTTTTTCCATTTTGGATGGGTCACAATGGCTTCTTATCTGGTGGTATGGAGGCTTCCGTGATTCGCTTTAAATGTAAAATGGGTAAAAATTTTAATCTTTCAATCCGGGCAAATAAATTTACTTGCTTGCATCAGTTTATACAGTACCCTAATTGGCCGTCTGTTGCTTAAAGATACTCTACTTCAGCAAATACTGTATATTTTAGTACTGACCTTGACTCTTGGTATTCTGAGACAAGTAAAATGCCTTGGGCCTCCTTGTTCACTGTATCTAAAGACTGTCATAAAATCCAGAAGTATCTAATCTAATGACTGAACTCGATAAGGTCCGGGCCCTAATTAGCTCTTTTGGGGCCCTTGGTGAGAGAAAAGTGCCCCCCTTCTTATTTTATTGTATAACTAATATTGTAAAGCACTATATAATATGATGGGGCTGTATCAAAATATGTTAATATAAAAATTGGAAGGGTTCACCTAAAATGTAAAAAAAGACATTCATTACGGGTTTTTTTCCCCTATATTTTCATGCCTACCCTGCACTCTTCACACATTACAAATTACATCCCAGAGTTACATCACCCTTCCACATAACATATGACACTCTCACAGTTATACCACCCTCCGCACATTACATATCATACCCCCACAGTTACACTACTCTCCGCACATTACATATCATACCCCCACAGTTACCCTACACTATACCACCACAGTCACACTACTCTCCCCACATCACACCCCCACAGTTACACTACTCTCCCCACATCACACATCATACCCCCACAGTTACACTACTCTCCCCACATCACACATCATACCCCCACAGTTATACTACTCTCCCCACATTACATATTATACCACCACAGTTACACTACTCTCCCCACATTAAACATCATACCACCACAGTTATACTACTCTCCCCACATTACATATTATACCACCACAGTTATACTACTCTCTCCACATTACATATCATACCCCCACAGTTACACTACTCTCCCCACATTACATATTATGCCATCACAGTTAGACTACTCTCCCCACATTGCATTACACTTCCACAATTATATTTCCCATATTACACTCTCACAGTTATACCACCCTTCCTACATTACATATTATACTCCCACAGTGTTACGTGGCTGATCCCAGGGTGTGGAGTCTCACTGGGGCCTGGTCTCCACTAGGGCCCCTGATGGTGGAGATAGGCTTGTGCAGCAGGGCACCCAGCAGGTCACAATCCCTGGAAGACCGCCCAGGTGTAGTTAAGCACTAATAACCAGACTGGAGTGATAAGATCAACAGTGTTTATTAGTGAACACAAGATAGTACAGGCAACAGGTGAATAGTGAACTAGGAGCAGCAATAAGAATACAATAACATAGGTAACAAGACTAGATAAACCACAGGCTATAAATACTACAGAGTGTATATATATGAATAGGAATCAGCGGGAGCACTAAACACCAAGCAGGAGTAACTGGAAACACTAGATGCTGGGGTACAGAGATAAACTTAAACGAGAATACAAGAATATGTAAATACCAACAGAAGTCCAGACAACAGAGTAGGCTTTATGCAAGAATACAAGAAAGATAATAATCAAACGTACAACAGCAGCCCTTAAGGCAGGTCAAGATAATGTCCATGAAGCACAAACTAGTCCAAGACTGCCCCTAGGGGCAAGACAGGATGTAACACACAGTTACACCACTCTCCCCACATTACATATTATACCACCACAGTTACACCACTCTCCTCACATTACATATTATATCCCCACAGTAACACCACTCTCCCCACATTACATATTATACCACCACAGTTACACCACTCTCCCCACATTACATACTATACCCCCAGAGTTACACCACTCTCCCCTATTACATGTTATACCCCCACAGTTATACCACTCTCCCCACATGACATATTATACCTCCAGAGTTACACCACTCTCCCCCCATTACATATTATACCCCCACAGTTACACCACCCCACAGATACAACACTCTACTCACAATACATATTATAACCCCAGTTACACTCATCTCTCCACATTATATAATATACCCCCACCATTACACAACTCTCCCCACATTACATGTTTTACCCCCACAGTTACACCAATCTCTCCACATTATATAATATACACCCACAGTTACACCACACTCTTCACATTACATATTAAACCCCCACAGTTACACCACTCTCCACACATTACATATTATACCCCCCAGTTACACCAATCTCTCCACATTATATAATATACCCCCACAGTTACACCACTCTCTTCACATTACATATTAAACCCCCACAGTTGCACCACTCTCCCCACATTACATATTATACCCCACAGTTACACCACTCTCCTCACATTACATATTATGCCCCTACAGTTACACCACTCTCTTCACATTACATATTAAACCCCCACAGTTACAACACTCTACTAACATTACATAGTATAGCACTTTGACACACTTTTCACCAAATTGCATTATTATCTCCATCACATTCACTCAAACAAGAGACATGAAGATTAAAACACATGATTGAAGAATAATTAGAAATAATCTTAAGACTGATAATTATCCTAGTGACTGCCATACAGTCCCCTAGTAACCATGATAAATAAAAACTGCAGCCTAGTAACTGCCATACAATATACACTGCACCCTCATAACCACCATACAATAGACATTGCACCTTTGTGATTGCCATAATATGCAGACTGCACCCTCGTGACTGCAATACAATATAGCATACATGCTCATGAACGCCATACAATAAAACACTGCACCGTAGTGACCGCCATAACTACACATTGCGCTATAGTGAACACCATATAACCCATGTAGCAATCAATATGCTCACTTTCATTGTTCTTTTTTCCTTACTTTTATTTAATGGGGAAAAGCATTAAACTATGCATATTCAATAAAATGAATATAGTAAGGGTGTAGTATACTGTGTCAGGGCATTATCTAGTGCAGTGTGGTTGGTGCCATTGGCCAGAACGTGCCCCTTTGGGCTCCTGAGTGATGGCATTGGCAGCACAGCCATGAATAAGGTCATTTATAAACCATTTCCACCTGTATATGATAAGATAGAAGTTGATGCACATTATTTAACATGCCCATTCTAATCAACTTTAACCAGGTTTAGTGCAGTTTGCCAACTCTTGTCTGGCCCCATAAGGTGAAGATTGCCCACCCTAGATCCACCAATGCATGCATAATAAAGAGCAGATGGAATGGCCTTTTTCTACCATCAAATTCTATATTTCTGTGGCGCAGGCATAGAAGTAGACATAGCTGTGCCCCATAGCAAGGGAGCTGACAGCTGTCTAAAATGGAAGAGGCCAACTAGTGCATAAGTGGACAATCAGCATAGTGCTGTCCTCTTCCAGCCATGGCAACCACACTCCACTTCCCTGTGCCAGAACTAAGCTGTCAGTAGTTGGTAAGTTATTTATAAACAACTCTAAGCATTCAGAACCTGAAATCTAAGGGCTGCCTATAAAGAACCTGGCAGCAGCTGCCTCGGTCCTCCTCTCCTTTAGCACTCATGGTAGCTGCACCACTGCTGTGGAGTATATTTATGAAAGGGTGAGGTGACAGTGATGGGACTTTGATCAAACTGTCACTAAATATTTGATCTATTTAGCAAGAATTGTGTCAATGCTTTGTCTGTCACCTCATTCTTAGAAGGGAAATTAAATATAGACTACCTAAGGCAATGGTTTTTATTTCCAAAATAATTTTTCATTAGAATGTAATACAATAAAAGAATCAAATTGCTTACAATCAATCTGCATATTAGACGGCCTCTGTGTCTGATCAGTTGTGTTCCAACTCACTGCGGCTCCTTTCTTCCTGTTTTGGTTCTTTGACATAAATGTGTCTGTGTCAGCTTCAATCGCAGGAGTTATCACTTTCATGTGTAGGGTCTGAGAAGAGCAACACGATGATTGAAGCAGGTTTTGCATCAGCCTGACACCAGGGAACACATCTTGTGCTCAAGTGATTTTAGTGTGATTGTGTGACAGAGAAAATGGTGCTTTTGTAACCTTTGCTCTATCTGAATGGCTAACATCTGACTACACAGCCGGAGAAGGTTATTTACCCGATGTAGTAAGTAGTCTGCCACATCAACACATGTGATGTCATGTGCCAATTAATGCATTTCTGTGCCCATAGCCTGTGGTGTAAATGTATACTCTTTGTGGTATTAGGCCATGCTTTGTTTGCTATGGAAAACATCTTACAAAGTATCCTAATATAAAATCAAGGTTTTATACTATGTAACAAGTAAGGGATTTATTCTTAAAAAAACTGGAGTCAGACTCCTATATAACAGCTGATTTTGCACAAATCAGCTGTTTTAAAGTCATTGCTCATCCCTAGAAAACCAGGCTACATGTGGAACGCTGAAAGGGGATTCCAAAAGGCCTGCAGTTCCATACGTGAGGTGAGCCAGAGCTCTGTGCATTCTTTATTCGTACAATAGGCTGGGTTAAAGCTACACTGAGGGCTGGTTTTATCCCTTATGTATGATTATGTGGTCAATACATTTACTCTTACAAGATACGGTACGGTTCTGGACAGCATAGGTGTATCTATAATGGGTGCAGGGTGTACAGTGCACACGGGCCCCTCAGAACAGGGGGCCCTGTGGCATTCATCCTGCACCCAGGGTTGACAGGGGAAGTGGGGCCCATTCGGTATGTATTTCTTTCCTCTAAGATCTTCCGGAGAAAAGAAATAGATGCTGCATGAGTCCCCCTTCCCCTGCAGTAGGACTGTCCCGATTCAGGGGCTGAAAAAGGGGCAGGGCTTAAAGTGCAGTTAGGCTCCACCCCTTTTGAGGTCCACGAATCGGGACAGTCCTGTCTCAGTGTAAATGGGGGTGGCATGTACAAATCCTGCACAATGGCCCCCTCACTTCTTAAAACGCCCCTACTGGACACGTAAGTGAGAGGGGAATGACACTTTCAGACTTCCATGCATACGGAATACATGCGGAGGTCTGGATCAGGTCCATAATTAGTCATTACACCTGGGCTCGGGTAAGTGCAGATCAATAAACCATCCTGTAATCCTGTAAAATGCCATATGTTAAACAATGTAAAGCTAGAAACACATTACACAGTGTCCGCGCCCTCAGATATTTGGATATGAGGTCATGAGTTTGATTCCTGGACGATGACTGATCAGTGTGGAGTTTCTATTTTCTCCTCTTATCTGCGCGGATGCTTCGGTTGGTGATGGCGCTATACAATAACCGTTGCCAATATAAACAGCTTGTTTTAGACAATGATAAGTTTACTTTCAGCTTTACCATTGTCTCTGCTTTTTGTATAGTAAAAATGTACATTCCAGAATGGATACCCTGCTGACAAGATGCCCGTTCTGGTTAGGGTAAGGCTACAGAACAGGAAGGGTTAGGGTTAGGCTCTGGAGAGGCGAGGATTAACATTAATCTGTGGGATGACGATGGTTAGGATTGGAGCAGGGTAGGCTGCAGAGAGGGGAGGGTTAGGAGAATGTTAGGGTTGGGGGAGGGTCAGGGTTAGGTTGCAGGAAGGGGATGTTTAGGTTTAGGGCTAAATAAAACGTAACTATGACCATTGCAGTTCTCAGAGCCATGTTTTCTAAGGGCATTTCCGAACACTGGGGTAGATCCAGACCTATGCGCTTCATACGTTTCATTGCGTAACGTATTTACGCTAACGTACTTTCTAAGCACTCCCCTAGGCACTCCCCTCGCATGTACGTAGTTTGGCCGTTTTACGCTTCCCAAACCCTACATTAACTTAACACAGCGTAACTACTGACGTACGTATAGGCCTCACATACTTACAAGCCTAAGCACGCCCATACTGTACGATTTAAATGCCCCACCCCGCCTCTGTAGCGTAATTACGGGAGTCGTATGGCTGGCACGCCCCTTCGTGCATAGTTACAATGTTGATACGTGACTGGGACGTACGCTTTGAGTTATGTGGCGTAACATCTGCCGTGCGCATGCGCTGTAAATACTAACGGGCGATTCTACGGCAGTGGCTAGCGTAAAATCACTTGCGTACGTAGGTCTGGATCTGGCTTACTGTTGCAAAGTGATCTGTAGGAAGACGGATCACATAAAGCGGGAACCAAACCCAGAAAACCTTGTTAATAATGAAACAAACAAAATAATGAACTACTTTGCCTTAAGAGAAGACTAAAGCTGGCAGAACTTAGCGTTTCCTGGGGATCTGCAAATAATAATAATAAAGCATGTGCGGCGGTTTATAACGTAAGAGTATTATTAACCTTTTACAGGCAGCAGACTTATGTACTGCCATTTACCTTCCTCTTTTATACAATAGAGAAAGAAATGATCTGTAAGATGTGTGTTTTGTTTGTTAGTTTTATGTTTATTTTTTCTATGTTCCAAATTCAAGCAATAAAAGCAATGCTCTCAGACACTGTGCTATGTGTGTGTGTTCTCTCGGAGAAGGGTTTGGAGGAGTATTTCCTGTAGCATTATAAATCTGTGGAGGTGACACACCCCATTTGTCAGTGTGAAATGATTTCTGTGCTGTAGTAGACATTGCAGGTCTTTATCATGCAGAAGTGCGCCACATTTCACTTTGCAGATTGAACGGCATAGTCATACACTCCTGTAAATCAATTCTCAATCTCGGCAAGCGAAACACTCTAACAAATGTAGCCATTCCTGTAAACAGCTACAGCATCATGGATAATTAATGCACTGAATAATTTATTATATCCAAAATATTTCCAATTGTTTGTAGAGTGTGAAATACTCTAATACTTTACTGCTCTAAAGCTTATTGGTTTGTGTTAAGTTTGAAGCAAGATTTAAGGGGTATTGTGAATTTGAATGAATAGCCTCCCTTCCCTATAATTTCATATCTGCACTATACACTACTAACCTGTCCCTGTGCAGACAGTGCTGAATAGTGTTAGCTGTGATAGCTGTGTTTCTGACCGTTTGATTGATTGGTCCATAGACCGCGCTTACGCAATCTACGTACAGAAATGGTACGTAGATACCGTAAATAAGCTACTAGGCATGCGTAGGAGCTCAATTCTTAAAACAACGTACGTAAGACTAAAACTATGAATACTGAATCCAGACTACTATTATTTTTTTTTTATATTTTATTATTATTATTATTATTATTATTATTATTATCATCAGTTTTTGGCACTTGATATTTTTTGGCATGTGTCACATGCCATGGCATGTGTCACATGTGGCAAAGTCTTAAGGCTTTAAAACAGATATAATCAATAATATTCCACAAGGCTGCGACCAAGGGTCGGCTATAAGACCAGGGTGTGGGGTATCACACACTCCCCAAAAATCTGTTCTGTTAAGTACAGATCAACTAAACAAGCAGTATATACTCTGGTAATTCTCACCGCCCCTTTACAGAGAGTAGTTATCCCACAGAGTCACTTAACAATACATAAAGATCCTTCATAAAACTTCTGATTCACAGTCTTAAAAGTCTTTCATATAGTAGGGAATCACTCACGTCAGTCCTGATCTTTCTGGTGTATTTTTCTTTCGTTTAATCCCGTTAGGGGGTCCTGGGCTTCAAAATTGTCTTCAAAATCCTCAGTGGAAAAAAACGATAGAAGGAAAAACGAACATACAATGTGAAGACTGTCAGAAATTATTCACCACGCTGCTCCCTCTCCCCATTGCTTACTATATTCTTCTCTTGATTAATAGCTCTGAGTTTACTTCCTCCACCGGGCTCTGCTCTCCCGTTGTTTCCAACAGCCACCGCCCCGTTGTATTCACCCACACAGTGTCACCGCAGAAAAGGGGAAAACAAAGGGGAACACATTATTTTCCTTTTGTAATATAGCCACAAGTAAAGGTCTCTTTCTCTTTCTGCAGGTACTTCCCGACGGGTCTGGAGCCCTGATCAGTGTCTCACAGCTGTTCGGTATCGTTCAATCCAGGCACTCCTCTACCAAATTCTTCTCACCGTTTGTTTTGTTTGTAAGTGCTTGGCCTCAAGTAGACTCAATTTTCTCAGATAGTTTTACAACGTTTATTTCAGCATTAATAAAAAATGTGTGCCGTACACATAATAAAACTTTCTTAATAAAAACAATTTCTTCTAAACGTGAGTCTAATTATTTCACCCCTGCAGACGGGGAGTAGGGGGAAAACCACGCCTATCTATCAGACCAAACCCACCTCCCTGTCCTCTAAGATGTATAACGCCTTTAATCAACAGAGAAAAAGAAATATGGGCCCTTTTCTAAATCACTGGATAGGTGAGAAGATAGGGAAGAATAGGGGGAAATGGGCTAGATAGACTGCAAAAATTGTTACCCGCAACCACCGACGCGTTTCAAATCCAGTTTGGATTCTTTCTCAAGGTGCATGTGCGGGTGACCCTCCTCCTCCTTTAAATGATGTACCCTCCTCCTGACGTCACCTTGCAAACAGCGGCGGATCTTAAAGTTAGACCACCATTGAGCAACCCTAACTCTGCGCTGTCATTTGAGATCTTAAGGGAAGTAGTTGCGGTTATTTGAGATCCTAAGTGTCTGCCCGCGCCCACTTTCCCTCATCTCCCTGCCTCCCCCCGCCCATTTCCATGCAAATCCTTCAGATCTTAAACTTCCGCAGCACTTAAGATCTTAAGTGCTTGCGATCGATTCACAGGTCCGCGCTTAGTGAATTTAAGATCCTAACCTCTACGTAGACGGCGTTGCACTATTACTACGCATGCGCATTGATGCAAATTTTCTAAGATCCTAAATATACGCACCTAAGTAGCGATAAAATCGCATCTCTGAATCAGGCCCGTTATATCTATAGCACACACTGACACCCCGTCCTCTGGTTACATTTTCCACATTTACACACTTACAAGATAGAGACAGCTGACAGCTAATTGTTGGCTGTCTCTGTTGCTAAAATGTGAGTACCAGTAATTAGAAATTGTTTATAATGAATGGGTAAGTATTCAGCATCTATTGTTCAGAAACGTACCCATTCATTACCTTTCCGACACGCAGGACACAACGCAGCACCCAATGGTACCCGACGCGAGACTCGAACGGAACAGCACAGTACATAGTACATTGATCCTCTGTAGCACCCATGCTGTCAGAGCAGCATAGTACATAGATATACCGCAGCGGCTATTGCAGGCAGACAAGAATCAGCTGAAGCTGCGCTTCACAAAGTGCGGTTTCGGCTGATCCCTGTCTGTACTACTCTCTGCAATAATATGATATGATCTGATATGATATGATCAAGTAATCATATCAGAGCGTTTTTGGTGCATTTATTTGATGTTTGAAAAATTGATTCTGGCCACTAACTACAGTGATTATTTGCCCGATCACCTGATAATTGGGTGATCAGACAGATAATTGATCTAGTGTATGGCCAGCTTAAGGATTGGCTTGGAATGGGGAGGTAATATAGCACCAGTGCATAAGAAGGGGTAATTAGATCAGACTTCTGGCTTAATATCATGAAAACAGCATTTATATTGTGTGTCCCTGACGTGCTACATGAACCAGCAAATTGCTAAACATTATGCATTTTTAAACTAGTCATAAATAGTTGATGAATGATTAGGAGTCAATGATTGAAAGTTGAGCAGTGTTTTGTAAGTAATCTGAAGAAGGGCACATGTCCATGGTCAGAGGGTATATGTGATGCCACTAACCTTAAACTAGAAGCAAAATATAATGGGCTAGATGTTGTTTCTTCAATGCCTATAAACGAGGTTGCATCTACAAAAAAGTCTTTACATCACTAATGACTATCCATGAAAATAGGACTCCTAAAATATTCAGTCAAATATAGCCCTATACTTGTCCATTAATAAATATTTAACTCATCAACACAAGTTTAAAATAATAGAATAGTATAATTTAGAATAGAATCCTTTAAATATGTGGCAAATCAAATATAGGGATTTTATTTATATACTGTGATAATGATTTTGGGGTATTTTCTTAGAAGATAAATAATCAACCAACATTTACTATGATGTAAACAGGAAAAAGAACATGCGGTCAGACAGACTGTAACCTGAGGGAATAATGGAGATAGGGGAGGTTGGTGTATATGCAGGTGACCCACTGTTCTGCCCTGAGGGAGATCGGTATGGCCCAGGGTTCAGGGTCCGGATTCACAGTTATGTAGGTTTCGTTTTACGTACGTAGCTTAGCATGCTTAGTAGCTTATTTACGCTATCTACGTACCATTTCTGTACGTAGATTGCGTAAGCACGGTTTAAAGACCACGCTTACGCAATCTACGTACAGAAATGGTACATAGAGAGTGTAAATAAGCTACTACGTATGCGTAGTAGCTCAGTTCTTAAAACCACGTACGTAAGACGAAAACTACGTAACTGTGAATCCGGACCCAGGATGCCCATTTGCTGACTATCTCAGGCAGCTCCTGATATTGACAGGACCAAACATTTCCGAGGGAACTGTCACTGGTAATGAGGGGAAGTTGTGTGTAATGTTTTTTTTACTTTGACCACCTTAATCAAATAGAACTATATTTTGATGCTTTTTTTCATTTCCTCAGGAGCTAATGACCAAGCTGATCACAGAGACGCCAGACCAGCCAATACCATTTCTAATTAATCATCTTCAATCAAAACTGGGAAATGTTGGCCAGCTTCACAGGACATTGTCTGGATCAGCTGCTCTGTGGGCAGAGAGTGAATCATCAGGTAAGTCACAGTCCGCATGGTTTCCTCATATTCCTGAGGTCACATCAGGCTATCTGCCACTTAGGACATAAATATGGGAAGTCTGCAGTAGACAAACATTCTTATTTTACACAGCATCCTACAGGTGTTTGACCAAAATGACAACATAATATCACATGCTGACCACAAAATTCCTTCAGCCTTTTGCTCACCACACAATTACCTGGAGGGGCCATTTTTAATAATACAGGATCGGTCCACACTTAAGTTCCCACTGTGCTCGAAACTCCCCACTGGGTCCCACTGTCCGAAGCCATCGCTACAGTGCACGGCCTTGTGATCCGAGGATGCTACCATAACGTTTTCTACACTCTGGGTCTGATCCTAACCTAATAATAACGTCACCCGATGTCTGCAAGTCAGGGAGTTATTTCTTCCTTCATTTTTTTTTCTTTCTTTCTTTTTTTTTTTTTTTTTTTTTTTTTTTGCATCTTTTTTCTTTTTTTTTTTTGCTGTGTAGGTTTGTTAATCTCTGTGCATTGCAACAAATGGGGAAAAAATATCTTTTGGCACAAGATTAATCTGATTTTCTAGTATTATTCAGAATTTCCCAAAACAAATCAATAGTGCTTTCATAGTTATTTATGTTTTATAATCATATGATTTATTACAGTATTACATGATATTTATTACACTTTCTCCTATGCTCTGTGCAAATTCATTTATTTGAGGTTCACTTGTTTCATATGCACAGCAGAGCAGTGATTATAAAGTAGAAACCAAGAGCCATGTGGAATCCTTCAATCTTCTTTACTATGGACCATTGACAAACAGCAGCATCGCAGGGTGAGAAACAGCCTCATGGTCTAACAGGGTTAATCCCCAGGGAGTCTGGGGGAAACTCCACATTTAGCTGGCAATTTAATATTTAGTAATATTGCGCCATATTATGCAGCGATTTAAAATGTTTAAGCAACCATTATTAGTGGTTATTATTCTTATTTGTATTATTATTAAATAGCCAATTAACTAACTAGCATGTTTTTTGAGTGTGGGAGGAAACCCACACAGACACAGGGAGAATATACAAACTCCACACAGATAACCTCAGCGGCTGGAGGAAGAACCAGTGGTATTACTAGTGATGGTGGCACCCGTTGTGGATAAGCCATTGCGACACTGTCACCCTATGTACATTTTTGTAGTTTCTCATAAATCATAAATCAATACTAAACCACCTGACAGACGCTGTAAAAGTGCCTGAACTGGCGTTGATGTATGTACCGTTACTACATTTGGACTGTGACCTTGTACCAGTAAAGTTACTTTGCTGCAGGTCACTGCCTTCTGCTCCTACATTGTCTTAACCCGCAACAAACATCAAGAATTGTCTTATTGATGGCCCTGGTTCCCATTCCTTTGGGTAGGTATTTACATGATCACAGCTATTCTTTCATCTCAAAAAGGGCTTTATCTACAGTGCCTAGACAACAGGTGCACTTTAAATGGTCAATTTAGCAATCAATTAAGTAGGTTAAATGGTTCCCTGGGCATATGGTCATGGTAAATTTACATGCCTTCATACGACATTGCTGGCATACACGATGCAAATTCTGTTTTGTAAATTAAATCAACTAAATGTGCTTACATAGTCGCTGAGTACTGCGGGTGAAGCAATTTCACAGACTGAATGCTTTTACATAAGAAAATGGTGTTTCAAAGGAAAGCAATGTCCAACCTAACGTAAATCAGCAGACGTGTATATTTAATGGAAAGCTTACTGAAGACGATCAAACAAGTGTTCTTCCAGACTGATTATGAGCATAAATCAATTATTTAATACATGTGGCTTTCAAGGCATCAGCACATTTCATATAATATATTCTATATAATATTATACTGATAAGAAGACATATTTTAACCTATAAATAGTTTAATAGGAATTAGCTAAATACTCTTTTAGGAATATTTACCTTTATTAAACCATAATGATTTTGATAAGTGTTGGCCACATATTTCCATGAACCTTACAAGCCTTTCTTAGTTTTGCTGCATTATAAATGATATAAAATGGGTGTGGGGCTCTGGTCCGAAAGTACCATTTTTGAAAAACCCGATTCCTCCCAGCCAGTTCGCAACTGGCTGGGATATCGATTGCATATTCCTCGAGGAGGCATTGCAATTGATCCACGGAGCACCGAGCTTTTGGTGCTCCGAAAAGTGTTAAAAAGAAGTCCCCCACTACTTCCCCTAATTCTTACCCTAACCCTCTCCTTTCACTACCCTAACCCTAACCCTCCTTCCTGGCAGCCAGACCCTAACCCTCCCGTAATCTGCAGAAATGTGTGAGTTGTGTGCTTCCACAAAATAGGACATAGCGACGTGTAAACCCCGCAGTCTGAGCCGTATTGCACAACCGCAGCCTCTATCAGTTTCCTATGCATTGAAATGTGCTCTTAATGCTTGCATTTGCAGCATTTTAAAATCCCATCAGATATATTAATGGCAAAGCATAGTAGCGACACACTGCTGTTCTGGCCTTTAAAAATGAAATAAATAAATAAATGTAATTAAAAAGCTATTCATCATTATTTCATGTATGTATCTGAATTAATAAAAATTCTAATGTGTACATCAGTGTTTTTTATTCACATAGAAAATGACCTGCGCCTATAACTTATACCATCCCCTGAGATGAGCGTTTTACAGAAGCGCAGACACCTTTCTCTGCTACTGCACCTATTGAAATGAGGAAGACTCCCCTTTTACCATTTAAATATCATGGAAACCCCCTGTTCCAATAGTGCAGAGCAATGCCCCATCTTTCTGTGCTCGCTGCTGTTCTAAGCATGTGCAGTGCTCACTAAGGCTATGCTTCCGTCTGAAGATAGGATGGAAACGCAGCTCGGAATCAGCCCCAAAATGTTTACTCTGGTTCCCTCTGGGCCGCCAACAGGGGAAGATAGCCAGGACTACTGTCCCGGGCCCGGACCTGATGGGGGCCCGCCGATACTTACCTAGCTCTGTAGCAGCAGGTATTGGCGGTATCCTGCCGCTGATACTTGCTGTTCAGAGCTATTTAGTAGCCAGCCAATGTGCAGGGAAGTTCTGCCCTGCACACCGGCTCGCTGCTAAAGCGTGTCTGCTGGGCCCGCCCTATGTGATGTCATCAATGGCGTCAAATAGGTTGCGGGGCCCCATGGCTGGGCCCCGGGCCCCGCATGTGATGGCAGCGGCCCTGTTGACTAGGATTGGTTAAATTGCTAAATGGATTTTGTCAAATTGATATGGTTTATATGTAAAGTGGAAAAAAAACATGCACATTGCTGGACATTATGCGAAAGAAATAAGTGTCAGTTATATAATGTACGTATTTTGAGCCATACCTATATCTCCTAAAGGGTTAAATGTCAATCATACCTAACACTGTAAGGCAGGCATCAGCGACCCCTGGGTGATAACACCATGCTGCGCTGATAACTAGTAAAGCATTCTAGAATTTGCAGAGTGATAGCAGATGTAGCTCCTTGCTGAGAGGTTTCCTAGATGTGCTTTTGTTTTGGCCGCATCAAACAATCTTCATGTTGTACATGCTAACCCTTGATGTGTTTTATCCTCCACAGAAAGCAAGGGAACCCGAAGGGACTTTAGAAGCTATGACAAACCCTGGCAGCTGAATGCCAAGAAGCCCAAAAAGTCAAAGAGTGATCTTGCCGTTTGTAATATTTCACCACCATCACCAGAATCAAAGTCATGTAAGTATAGGGAGAAAATAGCCGGCTTCTACTTCCTTTCTCCTGTACTAACACTTCCTTATTCTTGTCGTATGATAGTTCCTATAATGTAAAATCACATTAAAATGTAAACATTTTACTTTTTAAATTGGAGACCATGATTATTCATTTTTTTCATTAAGTCATTTTTTATTGTCAATTGTATAAGATTTATAACAAACCACAAGACAAATAAATAAAAAAGGACTAGAAGATGTATAGTTCACAAAAGAGCGTATAAGAAAAGATCACCAGCATTTAACACTCTTACAGAGACATGCAGAAACACAGGAGCAGTAAATACCTGGGTATTAATGGGTATTAATGTACAGGGCTGCAGGATAGGAGAAGCAGATACAGTATACAGGGTGTGCACTAGAATGCACAGCATAACCCTGCACACCCAGGGACACAGCTGGATAGAGACTGGAAGTGTGGACATACTGATGGCTCAGACACTATCCCGAAAAAGCCCACGCTTTGAAGGAACGAGGGAGTATCTGAGCGCAAATGGGAGTGCACTGTAATGGATGGTTTGCTACGTTCAATCCACATGCGCAGCAATATGGACCCTTTGTTGGAAATAACGGGCACTAAGCAGCCAGCTTCCTTTCCGCTACATCTCTGAATACGCTCTACAGGTGCAGGGTTGTACAATGTGTTTGAAAGGTTTACACACTGTTATATATAGAATGGAAGCTTTAGTTGTATGTTTATGCTGTAAAGTAATGGAAAGATGAATTAACAGGAGAAAATAAGAAAATATTTGCTTTACTCTCTCTACAAGACAACAACCATGCAATACACTGCTGGACAACAACCACACAATACACTGCTGGACCACAACCACACAATACACTGCTGGACAACAACCACACAATACACTGCTGGACAACAACCACACAATACACTGCTGGACAACAACCACACAATACACTGCTGGACAACAACCACACAATACACTGCTGGACCACAACCACACAATACACTGCTGGATAACAACCACACAACACACTGCTGGACAACAACCACACAATACACTGCTGGACAACAACCACACAATACACTGCTGGACAACAACCACACAATACACTGCTGGACAACAACCACACAATACACTGCTGGACAACAACCACACAATACACTGCTGGACAACAACCACACAATACACTGCTGGACAACAACCACACAATACACTGCTGGACAACAACCACACAATACACTGCTGGACAACAACCACACAATACACTGCTGGACAACAACCACACAACACACTGCTGGACAACAATCACACAATACACTGCTGGAAAACAACCACACAATACATTGCTGGACAACAACCACACAACACACTGCTGGACAACAACACACTGCTGGACAACAACCACAAAATACACTGCTGGACAACAATCACACAATACACTGCTGGAAAACAACCACAAAATACACTGCTGGACAACAACCACACAACACACTGCTGGCAAACAACCACACAATACACTGCTGGACAACAATCACACAACACACTGCTGGACAACAATCACACAATACACTGCTGGACAAAAATCACACAACACAATGCTGGACAACAATCACACAATACACTGCTGGACAAAAATCACACAATACCCTGCTGGACAACAACCACACAACCAATAAGGTACTCTGAAGATTCAAATACCCTAATATATGAGCATACACCTTTCTAGACCAGGGACAAGGGAAGGGTCGGGCTTTTTTGGGAATACAAGTTTGATTTGTACCAGTTGATGCAAAGACCTGAAGAGACCCCAAAATTGTCCAAAGTCAGCATCCTGGCAACCAAACCTTGGACCTGATTAGCAGCTTCACAACACATCCGTAATTTATATCCAATGAATATATAAAAACGATCTTAGAATGATATTGGGAAATTGACTAGCGTGGTGATATCTTAGCTGAACATGTATGGCTAGATCCTTCCATATTTCCCACAACTCCAATGGGATTGTGGGTATTTTTTGTACAGCCCTAACTGATTTGAATTGAGGAGACTGAGTTGAGTTCAGTGGGCGTTTCCTCTTAGTCAATTTCATTTATATATTGGCTGCAAGAGGTTCATCCGTGGTAATCGGTGTGGTTAAAATGCAAATGCACAAGTGTCTGGCTTGTGTAGTCCAGTGCTTGCAGGTATGTGGTTACCCGTCTGGCTGACCCTATTCCGACAATGATACAGCCGCTAGCTGAATGGAGACTGTATCGTTGTCAAAAACCTTGGCAAATAGACAGTTGTTTTTGGGACCGGGTACCTGTTTCAACCCATTCCCAATAATGAGAGGCTGCGGCGGCTGTGTTGGGTACAAGGTTAGAGTTAGGACTTAAGGGGAAGATTAGGATTAGGCAGTGGAACATGGAGAGATAGGGTTAAGCTGCGGGACATAGATGGTTACGGTTAGGCTGCTGAACATAAAGGGTTAGGGCCAAAGAAGGAGAGCTTTAGGTTAGGGTTATGAAAGTGTAAAGGTTAGGGGGAGGTAAAAACACTTACATGTCGGCACAGAAAGTATTGCGACTCTGGGAGTCACATCATCGCTGCTTTTTAAATTAGCGACTTCCGGCAATTGTCGGACCATCATACTGGCAAACCACATCCGCGCTTGCAGAATTTACTAGGACATTGAGTCTGTTCATGTAGAATCGTTTAGAGTACATATATATATATATATATATATATATATATACTGTATATGTTCATACGAGGGTCTATGAAGCATTTTAAAGCAAAGCTATTTCATCTCATCTTCATTTGGCTCATCATGACGGGAGTCTTTACTCAGGTATATTAGTTAGATGTGACTGTAATTTTGTCGTTGTGGTGGTCAATGGTCAGGAATGATGATGTAGAAACCACAAGAAGTAACCTTTTATGGCTATATTAGTTCCCCTTCACTCAGTAAGGCAGAGCTGGTCCATTTTCTTATTACCTTTGATGACTTCTTATCTAATTATCTTCCAACCGTTTTGTTTTGCTTGGGAACAATTTCCTATAAATACACTGAGAGCTCCATTAGAAATTAATATCCTATAGAAACAGAAAGTTACATGACCCATCCATTCCACCCATTTATTTATTTAAGACTATACTGACCCTATATCCTATTTTACCCTCAATTTAGTTTGAGATTGAGGATATCCCTATATTTATCCCATGCATAATTTAAACTGATCTACTGTGTTACCTCAACCACCTCAGATGGGAGGCTATTCCACTTATCTATCACCCTTTCAGAGAAGCAATTTTTCAGCACATTTTCTCTGAACCTACCACCCTCCAGTTTATATTCATGCCCTCATGTTATATTACATCTCTTCCTTTGAAAAATACCCTGTTAAACCTAAAATAACACTAGAACCTTTCTTGTTTTGGAGAGCAAAGTTTTCGAAGTCAAAGGTTCTACCTTCTGTATAAGGAGCTACAAAACTCCCAGTAAACATCAGCTTTTAGCAGCGGAACAAAACACTGGCCTCTTCCCATTTAGATGACCCCTGCAGAATGTACTAAATATGTCAATATCATCCAAATAGCTTTCTGCAAAGTTCTCATGGGACTGAAGAGCCTCCTCCATTATTCCCTGAAAGGCATAGTTGTGCATTGAAAACTGTAAAGGAAAGGAAGAAAGTCATTTTTTGAAAGCCTTGTTTAAATCAATCTGCCAATATATCTTTGGTAGACTAAGTGTAGTGATAAATCTGACCAAGTCAATGTTGTTGTACAATTTATCTATCAATGGCATTCTGTACATGTCATATCTAGAGACTGCATTGACCTTCTGAAGGTCAAAACTCATACTTCGGGCTTCAGGATTTTCCTGGTACATTGCAATGTAACATTTCCTCAACTTATTTTTTTACACACAGCCTTTTATATTTGTTCATAGAGAAAATTTTCATACAATCTATTTTATTTTACATATAGAATGGCAGTTAACTACATTCATTTTTTATTTGTTTCAATGTTAAGATAAATTTTCAAGGCTTGTTTAGTGCTGATTCTACAACAAAACCCAGTTGCCTAAATAGCTCATATTTTTGTTCTTTGTGGATGTGATTTAAGTCTTTATGCTGACATGGAACAAAATGTCACCAAATTAAAATGAAAATTGCCTCCAAGTGGCTTCTATCTTAAAATTGGCCCACCTCCAGATCAATCAATTAGATTCATAGATTGGTTGAAACCGTATTACTTGAACTCCTGTGATTTTTGTGGTTTATTATTTATGCACTGAAAAAGTAAAATATGTGTATGTTTTATTTTTTAGCATGCATTTAAATCTTCCCAGCAAACCATGCAAGAATTAGGGGAAATTAAGATTATTAGGAAAATAGACTTAGTTCCCATTGAATAAAATGTTGTTGGCAGAACAGATATTTCCAGAAGTACAAATGTATTCATAAATTACTTATGCTGTAATTGAAGCATGACAAATGTATTATTAACGCTTATTGATATAGCGCCACAAATTGTCTTCAGCGCCTTAAAGAGAACATTAGGCTTTCACATCATTCCCTGCCCTTATAGGAGCTACATATTAAGGTCCCTAACACACACACCTGCATTAGGGTTGATTTATTCAGCAGACAATTAACCTACCAGGATGTATTTGGAGTGTGGGAGGAAACCAGAGCACCCAGAGGAAACCCACGCAGACATGGGGAGAACATACAAACTACTGTGCTACTCACTGATTTAGTTAGTAACATGGAAAAAAAAAGGAGGGGAGAAATGGTCCTAAAACACTTTTCTTTATTTAGAGCTACTTTATATGCTTATTGCATATTATATTATATAAAAACTTATCATCAGATCCTGATCTCTGTCCTACACCAGATTTATGCATGCAAAGTGCTGGATGGAGGTGGACATGCGCCTGACAGATGTTCTGCAATGGATCTCCAGATGTACAGATTGGAGGGGTGCATTAAAATTTTACAGTTGGAGTGGGTTTTAGTGACCGCTGATCCGCACAGGTGACTTTCATTTGCTTTATGGCAGCATGTGACCTAAAGAGGAGTGACCGGGGAATTCACTCCTCTCTTCCCAGCGGACTGACAGACCTCCATGTGCGCAGTAAATGCACAGAGGTCAGAATCCGGTCCTTAGCCTCTATTAGTCCTTTGTACTACAATGAATCCGGGTGTGGTTTGCAGCTTAGAAGGGCTTGTTTTTTAACAAGCCTATTTTGAATAGAGTGCAGCGACGGGGATGTCATTGCGAGACATCACCATGAAGAATGCTACTTCACAGTGGCCGGCCGAGTTGTGAATACCGAGAACGGTGAAAGGTAAGTAAACCATCCCCTTACCCTAACCCTCCTGTTGTAGCAGCCTAATTTTAACGCTCCCTGTCCTGCAGCCTAATCCTAACTTTCCATGTCATACAGCCTAACTCTAACTCTCCATACCCTGCAGCCTAACCCTAACTTTCCATGTCATACAGCCTAACTCTAACTCTCTGTACCCTGCAGCCTAACCCTAACTATCCATGTCATACAGCCTAACTCTAACTCTCCATACCCTGTAGCCTAACCCTAACTTTCCATTTCATACAGCCTAACTCTAACTCTCTGTACCCTGCAGCCTAACCCTAACTTTCCATGTCATACAGCCTAACTCTAACTCTCCATACCCTGTAGCCTAACCCTAACTTTCCATTTCATACAGCCTAACTCTAACTCTCTGTACCCTGCAGCCTAACCCTAACTTTCCATGTCATACAGCCTAACTCTAACTCTCCATACCCTGTAGCCTAACCCTAACTTTCCATTTCATACAGCCTAACTCTAACTCTCTGTACCCTGCAGCCTAACCCTAACTTTCCATGTCATACAGCCTAACTCTAACTCTCCATACCCTGTAGCCTAACCCTAACTTTCCATTTCATACAGCCTAACTCTAACTCTCTGTACCCTGCAGCCTAACCCTAACTTTCCATGTCATACAGCCTAACTCTAACTCTCCATACCCTGTAGCCTAACCATTACTCTAGGAACTGAATCCCTGTGAATGCTTTACTTTTGCTGTGCATTTCCATATGAACTGATCATACATGATTTTCTGTCCCTTGCAGTAATCTGGAATTACCGGTTTATATCTTATTCATACAGTATGTCTTATTATTTTAGGATATATCATGACATCTGTGCATTATTTATTTTTGGAGTGTGGGAACAGAAACATGATGGTTCTTGACACTTCTAATCTCATATATGTGGTGAGATTGCTGTTTCTCGTGACTCTGAATAGAATCCTGAATCTGACAAACCCATAAAGAAGACTGTCAGTTTTAGGTTCTGTAGTTTCCTGTGAAATGTACCATGCTTTATATGAATGCCATCTTTCTTATCTGCAAACACCAAATGTAACATACACAAGCTCCCAATCCAAACATATACTGTATATAATATTTAATGTGGAAGAATAATTAGAAGTGAAAGTGGATGTTTTGTAACTCCACTATAAATCCAAGCTTCAAATTAAAACTAATGTAAAAAATAAATGAATTGTAACATATTGCAACATGCTTTTTTAAGGTGCAAATTTATTTTATAACTGTGGATTAACTGACAGTGGATGTGTAGTGATTAAATTATGCTGAAAATTTTTAGTTAAAACTTTTCCATATATATTGGCTTGTCTATTTAACGAGAGAGAGAATTATACAGAACATTAATAAAGCTGTAACATCCACTTCCAATCTCAGTTTAGCCCCTCTGTTGGAAGCATCTTAAATCTGGGTGTGTTAAAAAATTATTATTATTATTATTATTAGTGTTTATTAATAAGGTGCTACAAAGGGTTTTCAGCATCAGTCAGGTAAAGTAGAAGCATAGACATAACTTGAATACTGAGTGAACATAACCAGAGCATACAGGGTGGTAAAAGTGATGACACAAAGTTGACAGTAAGACAAAAATACAAAACATTTCATGTACCAATGCAGTGGGGGCAGAGTGTCCTATAGACTGCAACAGACCAATGCCACACAGTGTCCAGATCTCAACACAGACAGAATACGCCCACTGAATTAGGTAGTAACTTTGGGGCCAGATCCAGGTCCGAAAGCAGATCGCTGCATGATGCTAAGGCACGTGATCTGTGACGCAGGACCCTGCCTTAATATTTTTTTTTTCTTTTAAATTGAGTTTCTTTATTAATTTTCCAAAAGAAAAAACAAAACAAATAAATACAAAAACATACAAAACAATCCGACCCTACCTTAATATTCACGCATGGCACCCACCATGGAGAGTCTGGTTCTGGTCCTTTGTGACAAGAATCATCCTGTAACACATATGATCTTCACATTAATTAATCTTTTAGTGCAATGTCCCATTAAGGACTAGTGCGCTCATCCTGATTTGTGTGCGACACATGACTTCCACAAGCTGCGCCTGCGCTTGCCAGATGTTACGCAAGGGATCTCATAGCGTATGGAATTAACTTCCCTATGCCTGGAGAGTAACATGGGAGGGCACTCCTCTCACATGCATACAGAACACACACAAGGGTCTGGATCAGGTCCAGGGATGCATATTTACTCTATAACGTCCTTCTAGATATTCAATTCATTCATCTTATCTATGAGCTCCGTTTATTGCAAATATTGGTTACAGGTCGCAAAATCCTCAGGTGATCCTGCACTATGCTATCAGCTCTACAATGAGTGTATACATAAATATATTACTTCCACCTATCCGCGCTTCTATGTATACAGTAATATTCAACAGTTGACAATCATCAAAATCTATCTCCCAAATACAATTACTGATATCAACTATATGTCCCTATGCAAATAATGACAGAAAAGTAGATGGCAAAGAATAACTGACAATTCTGTCGGTCTATCTTGGCCCAATATACTGAAGCAGCAATAAAATACCAGCTATATCAAGACAACCCCCTCCCGCGTACCAGACGTAGCTAGGATCTCAGATGTTGAATTCAAAGTTTCTGTAGGGATGACCCGGGTATCCTCCCCCTTCAGAGAATGATCACCGCAACGTCCGTCTGTGGTGGGGTCCTTGATGCTTGGCTGGATTAGCTGGTATTTTATTGCTGCTTCAGTATATTTTAATGATGTCAATAGCAGATTTTGTGAATAAATAAATATGTTTTAAAAATGGATTACACTATGTTGAATATTGCTGTATATATAGAAGCGTGGATAGGTGGAAGTAATATATTTATGTATATACTATTGTTCTTAAGGGGAAAGTAGACACCCCTTTTTTCTTTCACCACCCTGCAGCTTATATAGCGCTGGTACCAAATTCATGTTTATTATCTACAATGAGTGGCTGCATAGAGACTGCACCTCCTTTGCACCCACTTGAATTTACAGTAAGTCAGTTAGCTGTGAAGTGGTTTCCACTGAGATTATGTTCCTGGTGAGACAGATCATTAATATATTTATAGAAGAGAATGTTTTCTTGTGTAATAAGAGAAGAGCACTGACATATCTAAGTGAATTTAGTAATTAGTAACAGTTATAATCCTCCAGTTACACAGGCATTGACCTATTAGAATCTAAATGCATAAAGCCCATAGCCAGCATGACAATATTCTCACTAGGATCTGTTGTATTTAACATAGTGCTTGTTTCCAAGAGGTACATATGATCTTTGCTTGGACCATTATTCACTTAGTGGCAGCAGAGCCATAATTAGGGCTGTGTGAGATGGCCAAGTGCCCAGGAAGGGGAGGGCAGACAGACACAGATTTGGATTAATTTAAGTCAACAGTTAATTTAATTAACCTACTAGCATGTTATCAGAGTGTGTGAGTGTGTGTGTGTGTGTGTGGGGGGGGAATTAAATACCCAGAGGAAACCCATGCAGACACAGGAAGAACATAGAATCTACATACAGATAAGTATAGTTCGGGAACTGAACTCATGACATCAGTGAGACAGGAGTGCTAACCACTCTAGCCATCTTATAATCACAACGAACCAGATTCAGAGATTTACTCCTGGGCAAAACCATGTTGATTTCAGGGGTGGCAAATTTCATCTGTTGCAAACTGTATTAGCTCAAGTCTAAATAGCAGTGTAAAAGTGAAGCTATTTAGTATGTGTGCAGAAAGCAATTCAAAGATATATCCCTGCAAGAATACAATTATCTTGACTCCCATTGTTATCAACATGGTTTTTCCCTGGTGTAATTTTTCTCTCTTATTTTCAATCTCTGAACGTAATCCAAAGTCATCTTTGTAATATATTTATGACTTTATGCTTCAATAAAATAGATTAATAAAAAATAAATGAACCAATTCAATCAACGCTTGTGTGAGATTATATATATTTCATATACCCCTAAAGCTGGCCATATACTAGACGATTATCGGCCCGATCTCCCAATTATCAGGTGATCGGGCAAATAATCGCTCTAGTGTATGGTACAGATCTAATTTTTAAACACAACAGAAACGCTCTGGTGCGATTATTTGATCTTTCAGCATGTTTGATTTAAATCGGGAGAAAGCAAGCTGAATGGCTCCCTATTGTTCAGAGTTGCTGTTGCTTTGACAGCTTTAAAGGTATACTTTACAGCTGTCAGAGCAGCATAGTACATAGATATACAGCAGCGGCTATTGCAGGAGTAGTACAGACAGGGATCTGCCGAAACCGCCCTGTGTGAAGCGCGGCTTCGGCTGATTCTTATCTGTATCCCTGGAATAGCCACTGCTGTATATCTATGTACTATGCTGCTCTGACAGCTGTAAAGTATCCCTTCAGAGCTGTCAGAGCAGCTTTGCACATAGATATAAAGCAGCAGCCGCAACAGAGAGTGCTTTCCCCCTCCCCTCTTCTGCTAGGATTATCGGTCCCAGCAGAGGAGGTATATGGTGCCGATAATGGGACATTTCACTAGCGGGAAAGTGTCCCGTTTATCGGCTCACTCCCTGCTGGGACCGATAGTCGCCCTAGTGTATGGCCAACTTAATAGTAGCACTTATCTGTTGTCTGGTGTAATTCTATTTGATTCATTTAAATCTCTATACTATCCTATACACAATTAGTACAGGAAACCTTGAGAAAGCTCTGTAATGAAACACCCTTCAGTGTGAGGGACTGACACACTTCCTTTTATTTAGATAGGTGCCAATTTGCTCTTTTTTTCTTTTTTCAAATATCTACTTGTAAATAAGGCTGAAAGAGATAGCTATAAGGTCTTCTGTCTCCCTTTTACATATATAGCGATCATTATTACTGGCCTAATACTGGCCCAGTAGTGGAGAGTACCAGTCTGCAGACACAAACTCCACACAGATAAGGCTGTGCCTGGGAAGGGAATAAAACTCATCGTCTCATATCTATGCGGCAAGAAGAGCTATTTCTTGAGCCACCATAAGGCCCTATATGCCTGCTTTTGTTTAAAAATATTTTGCTGTCATATACCTTATAATCTCGCAAACATGTATTATGGTGTGATTTTTTGTGAGGAATTAATAAAATGTTATTGTTTTGTTATTTAATCTGGTTAAAGTGGTAAAAGTGCAGCCTCCTTATGTCTTCTGTAAGTTCATCCCTTCCACTTAGTGTGTTAGCTCACGTGAGCAGGGCCCTCCATCCTAGTGTTGTTCCCTCCTCCACCACTCCCCCCTCACTTCATACCCTCTTATCCCCCTCTGCTACCCTTTTACCCCAACCCCACCTGACGGCTCCCTCTCAACCACTCACTGCGCTCTATTCCCTGCTCCCTGACCTTCCAAGCTTGACACCTCACATTTTGCCTTGCGTTCTTTGCTTGCTTCATTTTATTGTATTTTTGTGTATTTATATTTTTATGTTTATATTGTATTTTAGTATGTACTATGCTGTCCATCCCTGTCCTGTATGTCTGTATTTTGTTGTACGGCGCTGTGGACACCTTGTAGCACCTTATAAATAAACGATGATAATAATAATAACTTTGGATACCTTCTCAATCACACAAACATACAGTATACTAGAGGAAACTTGGGTAATCATGGATAAAACATAATCATCCACACATAAAGTTCTTTGGTCAAAATATATACCCATGCTCACAATGCTGTGAAGCAGCTATTTGCCATTAACACTTGAAGAATGCTTCCCTGGCAGTATACTGATGATAATTCATAGGACTGACATTGTGACAACATTTCTTTATATAGTTAGATTTTGTTTGAGGGTATTTTTGATTCATGTAAATGTCTTCGTATTTCTCAGTGCCCAGATCCATTGAACATCCTAAATGGGATTGGCGGACGAAACCTGAAAGTCAAGATTTTGATGAGCTAAACCACATCCTTCAAGAAAGTAAAAAGTTGGGGAAAGCTCTAGAGAATCTGTCGCGCAGTAAGTACTTCCAAGAGTTATGTTAAAGTCAATGGCTGATCTACTATGAAACTAATAAAGTTAAACTTTAGTGAGACTACTTTTTTTAGCCATTTTTTTAAGTGTGCATTGATAGAATCTGGGTTATTAAAAACAAGAGTATGGTAATTTTAATCAACTTCTGAGATGTAGTTTCCATTTTTTTAAAATCTGTGGTGATTTGCCATGGAACAACCCCATTAAAGAAGATTACAGTGGTTACCCAGACGGCTTTGCTGGTGCAAAGAGACTTAGGGCCAGATTTACCAAGCTGCGGGTTTGGAAAATTGGAGTTGTTGCCCATAACAACCAATCAGATTTTAGCTGACATTCTCTAGCATGTAAAAAGAAAGTGAGAGCTAGAATCTGATTGGTTGCTATAGGCAACGTCTCCACTTTTCCAAACCCGCAGCTTAGTAAATCTGGCTTCATATCTTTTTTTCATAATTTAAAAGAAAAGAAAACTATGATATTAGGATTATAGACTAAGTATATGTCTAATGCTGTGAACTTCTAAAGCATAGGTTAGCCTAGATGATAGTCCTATTATAAACCTAGCAAGTTTGTGCATTTGCCTACAGGAGTTTTATAAACTAATGATAAACATCCTTTTCCAAGAATATAACATGTAGCGTGTTGCTACATTTTGCCATTGTGCCATCTGACAGGGTTCCAGGTCCGCCCGGGCTACTTTCCTCCAGACATCTATTTTTGCATATACCTAGTGCTTTACTGCACACAGCTATGTCTCAGCTTCAGGACACCAGCATATGTACACATTTTAGCACAATCCATTGGTGCAATCATGTTCGATTCAGTCCGTCACATATTTCAGTCACCCAGTCGGTGTGAGGTGCACTCTATTTAAATCTCTGACACAGTACCACCTGTGCCAGTACAACTAGTGTCCTGAGTACTTTGCTTGGCTTCAGTAGTTTCTTTCCTTGTGAAACTTCAGTACCTGCTTCCAGTCTGGTTTCCAGTGTGCTCTCCAGCTTTTAAACCAGTTAACCCTGTGGTGGCTGCATTCTCCAGCTGGCAAACCAGTTGACCCTCTGGTGTTTGCATTTTTAAGCTTGCAAACCAGTTAACTCTCCAGTGTCTGCAATCTCCAACTATCAAACCGGTTAACCTTCCATTGTCTGCATTCTACAGCTTGTAGAACAGTTAAGCATCTGGGCCAGATTTACTAAGCAGCAGGTTTGGAAAAGTGGAGATATTGCCCATAGCAACCAATCGGATTCTAGTTCTCACTTTCCTATTACATGCTAGAGATGGTCAGCTAGAATCTGATTGGATGCTATAGTCATCTCCACCTTTCCAAACCCGCAGCTTAGTAAATCTGGCCCCTGGTGTCCGAATGCTCCAACCTGCAGTCAACTTTTGTACCTTTAGTTTACCATTAACGGTCTCGTAATTCAGCTTCCATCTGGTATCTACTTATAGCAAGCCATCTGCAGTCTAGTCTGATTCCTGTGTTACTCCGTGGACTCTATCTGCATACCTGGGTTGCTATCAGTTCCAGTCCACTTACCTTGTGTTATATCTCTCCTAGTTCATTAGCACTGACTTACGTTATCACATTCTCTATTTCCAGCCGATGCATCAAACACTGCCATTACCCAGTAACAGACTATACCGTCTATCTGTAAAATAAAATGCAGAAATGTCCGTTACAAATATTTGTGCAAATATATGATAAGCCACCAGCCACCGTCAAGGCCTTTCTGCATATGGTGGTCCTAACTCTAACCATGAGAGTCCCAATGTTGGGTCATATGTATATGTTTTTAAATTGAGAGCCAAACTTACCTCAGGAGACACCCCTTAAAGCCTCCAAAATAGCTGCTATGGAACAACACCCATTACCCAGTAACAGACTATACCAAAGCCATATGTTTGCCGCAGTTGTGATAAAAAACTCTGAATGTAGGAGATCCTGGCACTCCCCCTGCACTTCTACGTATGGATGTTAAATCCGTGGCCAACCTACCTTAAGTATTCCGCACACTTCTCTGTGCCAAGCACTTACTGTGCTTACCATGAGTAAGAGTGGGCCCGCCTCCCGTACGGAGAATGAACTCCTTACAGACCGCACCATCGCACGGTGTTCCTTTGTACTGCACATGAGCAGTTCATATACTTGATGTACGGAAAGAGCCTGATGTTATTATGCCAGGATCCGGCCCTTTAGGCTAATCCAGAGTTGGGAGTAACAGCAAATAATGAGAAAACCTGCCCCTCGGCACTGCCATGTTGAACTGCAGGGGAGCTCATTTCAAATTCAAACAGAACGAGCTGAGGTTACAGGTTAAAAATAAAATGTTCAAGATTTGTGAACAATAAGCAACATCAGACAGAATTTCCCCCGTGTGCAAAAGCATAAAATGCCTTTAAACCTCTCATAATGCAACATGGTTTGTCCTTATGTAGATTTGCACCTTTTTGTGCAGTTAATCCATAAAACGATGATCAAGCTCTTGTCTCTTTATCTGCAAAAATACAATTTCTAAAATATTAACCCACACTAAGGACCGAAAACAGAGTTAGATGTGACACCATACTTACGCACAAAAAAGTCGAATCCAGACTAAATAAAAACAGGTAATTTACGCACGCAGCATGGTTAAATCTGGCTGTGGGAATACACTGCACATGCACACGACAGCTGTTACTTATTGTAACTCTGCTTGTACGTAACCCTACAAGCCTAATATACGCATTGTGGGTGGGGGGAGGCATTTAAATTGTACTGTATGGTCTGAGTTAGGCAGTTACGTACGACAAGGCAATAGCACGCACAGAGATATGCGAGGAGAAGTTAAGGCAGGGTTCTGCGCACGTAAGTCAGTTAAGTTATGTTCAGGGGAGTGCGAGGGGGAGTGCATTATCCTTAGTAGTGCAAAACACTAAAATGATGATGATTATTCTCTACAAGTGGAGCTGATAACTCATAAGAGGCCAGATCCAGACTTGCGATGTGGTAGCAGGGATCTTAAAAAGCGCTGCTAACAAAGAGCGGCCATTTTCTGATCCCAGCGATCGGAATATATCCCTTTTTCAAGTCTGCCTCTGCTTCAATATCCCCAAATGTTATTTTATTTTATCCATTTTAAGACGGAAACGTTAGCTGGCTACATACTAGAGTGATTATTGGTCCGATCATCCAATTATTAAGAGAGCGGACCAATAATCGCTGTAGTGTGTAGAGCCAATGTAAATGTCAACAAAATGGTCGTCAAACACTTGGCCATCGGAACCAAACTAGCGATATTTTTAAATGCATGGATTTGTTTCGTGGATTTCCATGACAACAAGACACACTACAGATTATTGTTCACAGCAGCTGAGTATGGCCATTTTAAGAATAGGTAACACTGATAACCATCTACATTGTGTATAAACAATATTGACAAAAGAAAAGAAGGCTAAGAAAAGAAAAAATACATATAGGAAATAAGTAAAAAAAAATCTAGTAATAGAAACATATCACTTTTATTTTAAGCTGGAATTGGAACTACCATAAACAGTTTTTCCACCACGCTTAATAAAATTCTCTGCAGCTTGGGTGCCCGCTTAAAAGCTTATGCTATAGCCACCAAAAGCATTAAGGTGATTGCATCCAAGCGTTCTTAACACTTCAAAGTGAAAAGTGTGACAAAATGTTCTTTAGGTACATTAGTGAAAGGACAAAACCAAGAGAGTATTACAGCTGAAGTCTGAAGGTGAGGAAAATGTTAAAGGAGACAATGGAATTGTAGACAAAACAAAAAGTGTGTGATCTATATTTACTGCCAGAATTTAAAGGGGTTACTGATGCAGATGTGGTAAATGTACCTTACATGTATATTTACTATAGAACTATAGTGCATGGAGTCTGATAGCTTACATTCATAAGCAATATTGTTGGCAGCATCATTAACTTCAGTTTTAAAACCATTGCTTCTAACAGGGATATTCCCATCATTGGGCTGGATCCAGACCTTGTTAAGTGCATGAACTTAGTTACTCTTGGGCTAAACCATGTTGATTGCAGGGGAGTCATATTTCATCTGTTGCAAACAGTAGTAGATATTCCCATCATTGGGCTGGATCCAGACCTTGTTAAGTGCATGAACTTAGTTACTCTTGGGCTAAACCATGTTGATTGCAGGGGAGTCATATTTCATCTGTTGCAAACAGTATTAGAGTTGA